>VYXH01009471.1:883-42996 GCA_013397275.1 Burhinus bistriatus
CCTGCGTTCCCTTTAATCCTGACCCATAAGGTCTCTGTTGGCTCCTCATCCATCCCCAGGTGGAGCTCCATGCACTCCAGCTGTTCATTGACATAGAGGGCAACACCCCCTCCTCGTCTCCCCTGCCTGTCTTTCCTAAAGAGCCTGTATCCCTCCATTCCAACACCCCAGTCATAGGAGCCATCCCGCCACTCTCCGTGATGCGAATGAGATCATAGCGCTGGAGGCGTGCGCGTGTCTCTAACTCCTGTTGTTTGTTCCACACGCTAGGTGCGTTTGCATAGAGGCAGTTAAGTTGGGTCCCCGGATGAAGCTGACTTACTGGCTGGAGTGGCTGCAAATCCTTTGTGCTGCTCTGCAGGTGTCCTTCCTTTGAGGTGTTTTACCCGCGTTTCCCTGTTGGATCCTGTTGCCTCAGGAGCCCCTGGCTCGTCTCCATAAGGCTTTGAGTGTGCTGCATTGTACCCAGGACATCTCAGAGCAACAGGTTGAGGGCCCTTGCTAGCGACCCATCCCTCATACCTTGGAGAGTTGTCCCTTGGCTTGTCACAAGCAAGCCTGACAATAGCACCCTCTGCCCTCAAGTTTGCTTTAAAGCTCAGTCAATGAACCTTTGCTAACTCATGAGCAAAGACCCTCTTCCCCCTTTGAGAAAGATGAAACCCATCTGACACCAGCAGGCCTGGTGCTGTGTAGGCCATCCCATTCTCAAAAACTCCAAAATTGTGGCGGTGACACCAGCCATGTAGCCATGTATTAACAGACTGAGTGTGTCTGTTTCTTCCAATGTCACTGCCCACAACTGAGAGGAGAGAAGAAAAAATAACCAGTTGCAGGTAGGAAATTACAGAGAGACAGCAACAGGGGCTCCAGCATCACCTTGAGTTCCACTTAAATGCCTGGTCTTTTTTGCAGCAGATGTGTAACATTAGTCAGGGATTGCTGTATTTTCTGCTTTTTGGTTTCCCCAGATTCACTTATCTGGTTAGATACTCTGTTGCCTTGAGAGAAAATCTGTGAGTTAAGTACCACAGATAGAATTGCCTTTTTCTTGTACTGCCCTCGTGGGTGCAGATGGGTGCCCTCTGTAAACTCACAGCAGCAGCAGCCAGAGAAACTGGTAGGTCACAACACTTTTCTTCTGCCTAAAATGGAGATGGAGAGTTCTGATTAAAATGCAGCCAGAGCCTCTAATACTGTAGTATTAATAGCAATGCTGACCTTGACAAAAATATCTGTTAAATGGGGAGTAAAAAGCTTTCCATGTTTGCCAAAGTAGTAATGAAAATGGTGGAGCAGTCATATATGTGATGTTCTTAGCTAAAATGATTATGGCTTAACAGTTTTCCAGTGTACTGCATTGGGTTATTTCCAGCACATTCAGTTCTTAGTGTTGTAAAGGTTTAATAGAAAATCTCGATAGTGAGTCTTTATCTGTGCCAGAGGAAAAGGTAAACAGTGTTTATGAAATCCACTCACATTTTTTACTCACCACCTTGACGTTGCTCCCATGCTCATTTGGTGTCATCTTTAAATGTGTCTAACTGTCTCAAGAAACACTTGATCCAGTGTATGGCTGTGGATTACTAAGCTCGGTTGCTGGTGTGGTGCAAACTACATGAGCCTAACAATGCTCATCATAGCCTTTAAATACACAGGCTGACTCCTCAGCAGGGATAAATCCACCGCATTGCACAGAAGTGGCTGGAGCTGTGCCAATCTACTGTGCTTGAAGACTGAGCACAATGATGCACCTTTGATGCAAATTACTACTTTTAGGAAAAACTAGTATTTACAAGGAATCAAGCATGCATGGGTTAAAGCTGTACTGTGAAATAGGGCCAGAAGTTACATTTGACAGATCTTTGTTAGATGCCAGAGAACTCAAGGAAAATTTAAATGCCAGCCTCTCTGATAATGATAGAACAATAATAGTTGAGAAAATGCACAGAAATGTTTTATTCCAAATGGCAAAATTACTAATGGTGTTCATCTATGATCCACACAGTAGGAATGTGCGTGTAGCAGAAACTTTAACATTGGATAGCTCCAGCTTTCATTAATTGCCAATTCTATTTCTTACTTCTCCAGAACAGGGGCTGAACATTCCTTGGCATGTTTTCAGTGATCCCTAATGGGCTTTGTAAATGGAGGGAGAAACATGCGTGTTTGGAAGTTCTCCTTCTGGCCTGCAGGAATATTACTTTATTTTACTTTATTCTGAAATAAAAGGAGGAGAATAGTTAATTTCTCCTGAGGCCAAGAACTGCCCAGAACCTAAGGCGGCGTTATGATCTTTGTAACTGTAGAGAGCATGTTGCTGAGTATGCAGGACACCCTAGAAATGTGGACTGCTAATACTCAATAGAGGCTGTTTGTTTAACTCAACTCATACTAAAGAGAGCAATATGGTCTAGGCGAGCATATCCTGCTTTTTGGTTTTGTATGTCTCAGGAAAAAATGCAGCATAGCCTTGGCTAGCCTCATCAGACAGCAGTAGAGAGCTCCCTGATTCTCACTTCTTGTTTTGGAGGGTTGTGTATGAGATGAGGCTATTCAGTTACTTAGTTAAGTATAGGCTGAAGTGCTTTTCTGAATCCATAGTTTTCTGTGTAGATTACTTTTATGAAGAAATAATAATAATAGTCATAATAAATTATTTTCTGCACTCCTGTGCTTTCCCAGGTAAGAGCATCTTGCACCACCTACCATTCTGGTACCCTTTGGTCAGAACTGAGGACATTAACTGTCCTGTTTTAGAAGCACAGCTGATAAGCCACAAAAAAGTGGCAACTTTGAGCTAACATAGTAAAAGCTATCCTCAGTCTTCTAGCCTACTCTGAAAAATATTGGCCTAAGTGCATGCTACTGTACTTACTGTGAACGCTGGATATGGTTAGGACTCCCAGATGTGTGGCAGTCCTGAGTAAATACGAAATATTCTACTGGATTTAACTGGGGAACAGTTGAAGTATGGAAATATACACTGAATCAATGGCTGATTCTCACAAATACGAAAAAAATGTGTCGCTTTCTTAGTTGTCTTCTCTGGAAAGCCTGAAAGTACTGAAAAATGTTTTAGCATAGCCACTGCTACTTATAAAAGGAGACTTTATGATAAGGAAGGCACCTGCTACAAGTCATGCAAGCTGAATAGCGTCTTTTACATGCATTGTTCAAAATGATAATACCTGAGGAAGAAGGGGAATTTTTGGGGGGTTTCTTTGCCCTTAAATGCTGCATGTGTGATTCCATTTAGAAAAGTTAAAATGCTGAACATGTATGTTACTGTCTTATTATGATTATATTTAGTCCTCCATTTCCTCCCAATTTGTGTTCTAAGGAACCGGACTACGAGCAGTTACATGAATGTAGTGACACAGGAGATTATTATTTTTTTCAGTAGGTGCTATGACATTCCTTATTTGTAGATATATTTTTACAGCAGAGGCTGACATTTTAGCTCTTGATGTAGGAGAGTGAAATAAAGAGAGGGAATAAGGGAAGAAATGAAGAGGGAAAAAACAAGCTGTGATCCAAGAAAGAATTTAGGGAGAGTATCTACAAGAATTTCTGACACCCCCCCCCCCCCGATTTGATGCATTTTGCATTATCTGTCAAGTAACGTATAACAATAAAAGAAGCCAAAATTAAAGGCAAACACATGGGAGGTGGGCTTCAGTATTGAATGTCAAATGTTGGCATTTTCTGTTGCTAATTTGACAGTTTATTGTTGCAGGGAATTTGGTGTTCTGTTGCAAGTAGAATTAAGCTTTCCTGCTAACATATGCAACAGTACCACACGCACACCCTCAGATTTCGTTGTTGGACAGTTCTTTTGTATGCAAAAATGAATGCCCTTAATATTACAGGCACATTGTTTCAATAGGTGCACCTCTTTTTGGCAATATGTTCAGATAATTTATATATTAAATAGCTGTGTTGCAAGAGTTCATGAAGGAAGGCAGTTCTAAGTCAGAGCAATATTAGCACAGTGTCCTTTTTCAACACTAGCTCAGAGTAAATGCTTTAGGAAATGGTAAAAGAAATAAGACATAAAGTGATAATTCTTGAGTGTCCTGACTGTACTTGGAAGCCATCTAGCAGTATGGTTGCATCAGTGCAAACCCTAAGCAGAGGCTGAGAGATACTGCTTCCAGTTTTCCTCTTTGAAACAGGAGTTAAGTGCAAATGTCACAACTAGAGCTTTTCCTTATTTGCAGTCTGGTTTTGCACCAGCACAGGTGGATCCGTTCTTGGCCTCTACCTCCCAAGTGGGGTTGATTCTGTAAACATCTCACCCCTGTGAAGTGGGTAAGACTTCTTATGGCGCTGGGCACGATGTTGCAATGACATGAACACAAATTAAGCCTGCAGTTAGCAACTGTCCTGCCCTGTGATTGCAAACCTGGCTCTTGGCAGCTGTACAGCTGTTTGTCTCTTTCATGCATGTGCATTTTGGATGGGTAGTGATGATAACTATTTATGATTACTAGCACTTGAGGCTGCTGAAGAAGAGGAAAGAAATGCATGTTGTGGATGCCTTTTTGTGTTTGGTTTCTGTCTGCATGCAAGTGCGAAAGGTTTATCAGGCAGTTAGCTTGGGATCTAAGCTAGAAATACACCTCCTTTTTACGAATCTCTAACTTTCCCCTCCTTCCTGTGCAATCTCCCCAGAGCGGTGCTAGAAAGTGGCAGCAATTATATCAGCTGTCAGGTCATTCCCCTCACTATCTGTTTAAGCAGGATTCGCAACCTGACTGTACTTCTTGAAAAGTAACAGAAAGACCTGGAGATGCCTCTGAGTTTCTGCATTATAACTGCTATTTATAATAATTTGATATTCTCCCTGAAAACTGAAATTATAAAATTGATGAATCGATTTCAGATTCTTTTTTCTGTTGGTCTTCAGTTGCATGGACTGTTTAACACCAATGATCGATAATTTCATTATAGCTTTTCTCCTATAAGTGTATAGGATCTTTATGAAAAAGTGATTTGGGATTTCTTCATTATGCCTGAAAATGTCTTAAAAGATGCCTCATATGGTGCTAATTCTCAAAAGTGAGATGAGTAGTGTGGATTTTCTGGGAGAACAAAAACTTTAAAACTTGTTGGATTTTGACACCTTCAGTTGCTACTTTTTTCATTTGTTTCCTCTCCTTCCTTCTTTCTTATATATTAAAGCCTCTTTGGTAATTCTCATGGTGACTGCTACATTACTTTTGGCGATTTCTTCTTTTGATACTTAAAACCTGTTTGTGTGCTTTGTGTAGGGTTTTTTTTTTCTTTTTGACCCTTGATCCCAAGCCACTTCCATATGGCATAAAATCGAGGACAGAGAGGAAAGGATTGGCTTTTAAAAGCAAGTGTGTAAATAAATGTTTTAAAGTCTTCATTTAGGAACAAATCAGCAAATATTGAGGCCCTCACAGATGGCCTCATATTGCTGTTCCTAGTTTTAGACACGCCTCTGACCATCCCTTGACATCACTATATGAACCAGTGAGTTCAGATGGGAGTAGGTTCAAGGCCAGGTTGGATGGGGCTTTGATCAACTTCCTCTAGTGGAAGGTCTCCCTGCCCATGGCAGGGGGGTGGGAACTAGAGGATGTTTAAGGTCCCTTCCAACCTAAACCATTCTATGATTCTATGTTTCTGTGAGAATGATGAATAATTTCCTATCTGATGTTGGCAGTCTCCAAGGGAGCCTGGTTAAAAATTCATTCTTGGCTTTTCACCTTCTGGTTTTCAAAAAGTTTAAAGCTTGCTGAACAAGGTATTAAAGCAGACAGTATTATCAGACAGCCTTAGTTTTGTATTAGTGTATGGGTTTTTTTCCCCTTTGAGTTCTATTTGGTAATATGCAAGGAGGACCTTAAATATTCTGCTGGAAATGAATGGATTTTATACCACTCTTTTACACTTTCTCTTACTTGTGAGAGCAAGTAATTTGAGGCACTGTCTGTTCTTGAACTGGTAATAATTTAGCTGGTTGGAAACATGTACTTCCTAATTCATAGGTGAAAAGCGATAGAAACTGTGAAACTGCTTGCATAGGGTTTTTGTTAGCTAGACTTAACTCTGTCTTGGCTTTTTGAAGCTGATGGGGTTTCTGGTGTCTCACAGCAAATGAAAGGGACTTCTGGAGAGTCAGCTCATTGCAGAAATAGCAGAAGGCTGTTCACTGAGAATAATCTCTCACAGAGACACGATTTCACAGCAACAGCATTTCTTCTGCTTTATTTCCCACAGCACTAGGCTAAAGCGGCTCAGCCTTCTGGATGTTACAAGCTTGTATTGCTCCTTTATTTGTTTAACACCTTTTCTGATCTTTAGGTCATTGATGTCAGATCTGGCCCACTTAAGGTATGTTTCATGTTCTTCTACACACTCTAGTTGTAGCTTTCTCATTCCCCAAAGGGTCTCCTTCATTGCCGTTTTCCTCGCGCTCCCGCTACACTTTCTTAATAGACACTTTGTGAGTATGAAACAGCAAAGGATAGATGCCCAGTACAAGGTCTTGCTTAAAAGGGCCAGATCTTTCAGAGCTGCAGAATCAGCCTGCATGATGCTAGAAGTACTCACTTGTGAGTGATGTGAGAAATATTCCTGTAATTATTCTGTTACTTTTTCATAAATGGAATATCTCTAGAATGCCAATTGCCACAGCTTTGGGTATATCTGGTCAAGAATTTGTCTTTAAGTTACAGGTAGCGTTAAGATTACTCTAGGTATACGTGTGTACTGTAGGTTCCATTGCAGCTGCTCTTTGAAGGGACCTTATAGGGGTTGCTGCCCCTAAAACTCACTGGGAAGTTTGGTAGGTTATGGCACCTGCTGCTTAATGGTGATTGTAACTGTCTTCCTATGAAGTTGGCAGTCTCAGCCTTTGCATGCTATTTCTTTCATCATCCTGGAAACTCTACATGGGAGGGACCATTTTTTAATATAAGATATGATACTGTTGAGCTGTTAGTTCTTACCTAAGCCTCCACATGCTTCCACAGGTTAAGAACTAATAATTGACTGTTGTCCTGGTTTGAGGTAAAATGGGACCAATTTTGTTCAGTGACTTTACTTTATAGCTAGGCCTCTTCTAACTGCTGAAATTAACGGCATGTTGTGCAGAAACTGTTCACTCTCAGAGTGATAAGACCCATGTTTACAGTTGATGCCAAGGAACGGTATGCAGAGAGGCTCTTGCTTATACTTGTTGCTATAACACCCAAGGCCAGCCAACTTTGTTACTTGCCCCGTTGGAGGGTCAGAAACGGAAAAGCATAAAGAGGTCACACCTGCGGGGAGGAGCGGACAGGACAGGTGACCCAAAACTGACCAACAGGGTATTCCATCCCATCTGCCTCATGCTCAGCATAAAAGCTGAGGGATCAAAGGGTCGCTCTCTCTCTTTCTCTCTTTCTTTCCTTATCTGTGCATCTGCCTTTGATCCTGATCCGGAATCCAGTTCCCGTCCGTCACTGAGTCCAGTCTGGGACTTCCCCGGTGCCTGCTGGTGACGTGATTGTCATCCCGGGAGCTTGATACGGTTTTGTATCTATTTCATTATTTTCTTTTTGTTATCTTATTATTAATATTTCATTAAAGTAGTTTAGTTCTCTCTAAACTCTTAAGTCTCTCTTTTCCTCTTGCTCTCTTGCCTCCCTTCGGGAGTGGAGCAAGAGAGAGAGAGCATCTGTCTTTCCACCGGATTGGGCCAATCTGGCCCAAACCACGACAACTGTTGTCGGTAGTTTTGTCAGTTTTGTATCGTGACTCTTGTGTTTTAACCACATATTTCTGAGAAGTGCCTACAGTTATTTTTCATTGTCTAAAGCAACATATGAGCAAGTTAAGTCAGTGAGTCTGCTGGTTCTTAGGTATTTAGACCCCTTATGTATGTCCAGCTATACTTCCTTGTGAACTCTTGTCTGCCAAAGTGCTTGTATGTTGTGTTGATTATAGTTGATAAAATCCAATTAGTTCTTTTTTATTGTTATTAATTCCTCCACAGTAAGACTAGATTGCATTTTTTGTTTCTGAAGTACACTTCGTAGAATCCTGTAGGTTCAAGACAGCACAGCTGTAAAAGTTCCTAGTTGTCAATATTCTCTGCATAATCTTGAAAGGTTAGTTCAGGTGTCTAGCTCTGATTCGTTGCTAATTATTTATTAAAGACAATTCTATATTTCTGGATGTTCTATATAAAAAGCCATTGTCTGTGCCATTGTCTGTTTTGTGACTTTTTTGGGGGTTGCCTTGGCCTTGTGGTTATCCTTAAAACATGTAGTGATTTTGTTTGACATGTAGTGATTTTTATTTGTGTCTGCAGTCTATCAGTTAGCTGAAGATGTTATTACATATTTGTTAAATGCAGGCTGGGGTTGGTGGTGTACAAGACAAAGTGTATAGACAGTCAGTGCTCTGAGCTAATCTTATCTCCTGGAGCAAAGCATTTCTGAGGAATTTCTAATTTTGACAACTGGGATCAAATGTCTGACTTCTGAGGGCTGACAATAATGCCAGGGGCTGAGCTGCTTTGTCCTGTTGATAGCAACTGCACAGTTTAAAAACCACACTAAATGCCAGGGAACCGTGCATCTTAGCTGGTTAGGTTCAGGGTGTGTGTGTGTTTAGGGTAAGACATTAGCTTTAGAAGTCTTTATGGGGCAGAAATGCTGCGGCTGCTCGGGGGTAAAAATAGTTCTGGATTTTCAATGGCTGCATTCCATGGCTGGAGCCTGAAATCATGAATCAGGGCTCAGCTCTCGGTCTGTGTGAGACCAACCACGAGAGCTCTGCAGACAGACAGAGGAGGGGAGCAGCCAGCTGAGATGAGTCCGAGCCCAGCACCGCTGATACTCTGGGAGGGACCTGTGTTGTTTGTACACTCTCAGCAAGGTATCGTACTTTAATATTTTGATTTCCAGTAGGAGTGTAGTTATTTGAGTGTGAATAATTAAAAATCGACTGAACCATGCAAAATTTCCCACTAAAAGAAAGATGACTTTTTAAAAGTGTCTGTTCTGTGCGAATTCAGCTTCATAGAGACTTGTAGCTTCACACCTTACAAGCTTCCAGAGAGCTGGGATGATATATTGTGATTGGAAGGGCATGCTGCTCATTTCCACCTGAACACTGTTTTGTACGAGTGTTTGTCCATGATTTTTGCATGGCAGTTTTTTCCCAGAAATTTTCTAGCCTGGAAATTCCTAGGAATTTAGATACATAAATAGTTAGTAGTCATTCGAAGCCCTCCTGCAATAAGTGCTTTTTAAAAATGGTACCTAAAACATGGATGCTTAACACAAAGCTTCAAACTCTGGCAGTGTTGCTGCATGAGATCTATGCAGCTTTAAATCCCATTTTAACAGAGTTCAGATGATTATTTTCAGTGGTTTAGAACGTTGCACAATTTCATGAAAGGATGACTTCTGTACTTACAGTCAGGACTTTTTGTTGAAAGTGTTGCTAGGATGCTACCAAAGTTTTTGTGACCAACATTACCTTTCAAAGCGGTAAACAAAACCTTTTTTTGTCCCTGAGACATTTCAAATATGTATCCTCCAGGCCATTGCTAGTAGGACTTTGAGAAATTTGTGTTCCTGCAGTTTTTGGCATGCCCTCTGAGTTGAATAACTGTATGATCCTCCTTCCAGAGGGATTTGCTAGATTTCATGTTGCTCGAAGTACTCACGCCAGCCGCGTGTGCAGATTGTCTGTTCCATTGGGGCCCAGGGCAAAATCCACACATGGTAACCACGCAGCCAGGCACAGTGTTCGTGTGCATTCATCTGTTTTCTTTCTAGGCCCTGGGATGCAGCCGCACATGCTTGTCTGACACTCTCAGTGTATCTACTTGTGCCGATCTGCTCTGTGCTACCCTTACGTGCCTGGCGCAGCTACAGGCACCTGCCTTTTGCTTTGCTGGTGCTTTACAGGTAACACGGGCACCTACAGCTGTGCTGTCCCCAGGTACTGCTGGATGGCCTTGTGTGAGAAGAGCTTAGTAGCTTAGCATGGCGCTGTGTACCAGTGATCCTACTGCAGCAAACCAACTGCCAAAGCTATTTGCGCCTCTTTTTTTCTCTGCTAGTCTGCTGGCACAGCTTACTTCCCTGAACGTTGCTGATACTCAGAGTAGAAGATACTGTTTTCTCATGCAGCTCCCACATTGTGAGCCTGATCTATAACAGACAACCAAAGTGAATTTGGGAAATCTCACATGGAAAAGCAACTTTGTAAAGTGAGAAGCATATTGCTGTAAGATGAGGAGTAAAACTGTAGAAGTCAAAGTAGTTCCATGCCATAAGCTACGTTAGTGAGGTGTTAGGTACAGTTATAGGATGATTAGCAGACATCAGGAATTTTTAAATCTATATTGTTTTATTTTACTTGGGACATCTTAGTGTGTAAGGCACTAGGCTTGGGTGCAGGACCTGGATTCTATTTCAGCCTTGCTGATGGCATTGAGTCACCTAATTTTCTTGCTTTTCAGTTTCCTAATCTGTATAATGATTTTACAACACAGGTGTTATGGGAATAAAATCTATTTATCACAAATGTAAGTGCTAATCCATCTTTACCCCTTCAGAGCTGCCAAATTAACTGCCAATGCACCACTCCTGAGAGGGCATCCCCCTTCTGAAACAGGAGTTTTGTGTTCTTCTCACTAATGCCATCTTACAGAAGGTGAATATGGACTGTGGATAGTTTAAAGGATATTCCATGAGTTCTATAAAGTCTGAGGACAAGAATAGATGCTGTAATTCTGCCTACCCGTGTCCTATGTGCTGGCCTCACTGTATGTTCCCCTTTTGGGAGGTTCAGTAGGAGTTAGAAATATGTTGCAGGACATTAGGTTAGTCATCAGCACCGCACAATACATAGTTGAATGGGTATTTTAAAGAAGTGACATGGCAAAACTGTTGGTGTCATTGTGCCAATAGCAGAGCTGCCTAAAATAACAAGAACATGAGAAAGTCCTTTCTAACTGCAGCACTTTATCTAATGCCATTTTCACCTACTGTGGATAAAGCAACGAGTGGTATCTGAAATATTCAGTCAGTGGCCCCAGATATTATGTGCCCTTTTTGTTAGGAATTACAACACTTCAAACTATCTGCCAGAGTTTTCAGCTAAGGTGAATGACTGAAGATTTGGATGTTTGCCCAATCTGTCAGGATTTAATTATCCTGTGAAACCTCATTAGAGATGAGCTGCACCTGTGATACTAAGAGGGAACTATTTTAAAGGTAGTTCAGACCCTGATTCATGGCTCAATTTAAAAAATACTCTTTTAGAATCTGAAAGTTTTTGCATCCCCATCTACTTTCTTACAAGTAGTGTTCAGTCCTGGTCTGATTTTCTGAGGGGGCATTGAGGGGGCATTTTCTGAGAGAAGATGTGTTTGGTAGCCAAAATTATGTTGACAGATTGGAGAAACAACCTGAAAAAAATGGATAAATGCAATATATTTCACTTGAGAAATAATCAACTGTATAAGTACAAATAGGCCTATAAGAGAAGATCTGGGGGTTATTGTGAATTTAAGTCAGGAATGCTGTGTTGCTTCAAAAGGCAAAGCCATCTTGCAATGCAAAACCAGTACATACCGCCCATGAGAACTGTGCAATGATCCATCTCTTTGGCACTTAGTACAGTCTCAGCTGGGATATAGTTCAGAGTTTGGGAGCTGCGGTTGAAAGATGTGGATCAACTGGACAATTTGATACAAGTGCAATGAGAATGATCAAGGTCAAAAAATCTAAAGGGAAGATGGCATGAATTGGAGTTCTCTGGTAAAGGAGACTGCTAAGGATATTTAACATTTTGCAAACGTGTAAATGGCTGCTGGAAAGAGGAAGGGAGGAGCTCTTCTTTGTAGATGTAGGGTAAGAAGTAATAGGCTGCAATCACAGAAGATTCAGGTTTGTTAATAGATGAAGTAAATGTCTGTCTGGCGTGACATAGATATGACCTATTCTGCTATCATCCATGTGGTCTTTTCAAGTCTGTCCTAATTCTATGATTTTATAATTCTGCATGATTATATGCGTTGAGTTGGAAATTAATGTCCTTAATCCTCTGCAGCAGACAATGTGCTCAGTGTCAGAGAACCTGTTCCTTCAACTAGGGCTGATGCTTTTATAGATAATAGAAGCTGGACAGAGGGAAGAGGTTGGGTGGATATGTAGTCTTTCGGCAGTCGTAAACAACGTGGAGACATGAGTCAGGAATGGTTGGTTATTCTCAGTTTCTCATGGTACAAAAGCTGTAGGACAGCCACTTGAATTGTCAGGTGGTAAATGCAAAACAGGGAAGGACTTTTTCACACAATGTTTAGTTAACCTGAGGAACTTACTGCTGTTAGACGTGTTGGGTACCGAAAGCAATTACACATATTATGCCAGCAGATCTGTCAAAAGCATTTAAAAATAAATATACCAATTCCAGCTCAGGAATTTCCTGAGACATATGTTGCTGGAGGCTGGGATTGTATACCATGGAGGCTATCGCTATGTTTGTGCCCTGTTCTTATACTGTTGGTGCTTGCAAGTGTTATCTGTCAGAGTTTGAAGGGAGAGCTGGGTCCAAAATTTATTGAAGGAGGGTTTTCTCTTTCTCCAGTCTGTAGCGCACAGCCTGTGGAGGCATCCACATGCCTGATAATCAACACATTTAAAATAGCCTTTTGCCTGTCAGGATCCGAGAAGAGTCCTGACCAGGACAACTTCTGTTCCCATCTGAGAAGTATTCTGTCAGCACTCCCACTTCAATCTGAGAAGTGCAGCGGGACAGCTGGAGTGGAGTGGGAAGAGGCAGAAAAAATTCAGTCCCAGGCATCGAGCATTCTCATGTCTTCGCTGAGAATTTCAGGGCATGTGCTTCCTAAATTTTTTCCAGCCAGAACTGTGCTGTGAAGTATCAGATCTTTGCTATTAAGGGTAACTTAGGAAGCCTCATCATGAGAGACATTTCTGAGCACGAAGCTTGGCACGGCCTATAGGAGGAATTGCAAATAGCCAAGAGGTATGTGAGCAAGGTCAGATAAAAACTGCATAAATGCTATGTGTCAATTTTTTCTCTCTCAAAATTGCCCTTTCTTTAGCAGGATGATACTATGAATGATCCTTAAATGATTTCTGTAGCGGACATGCTGCCATTCTGTTAGGATTATGTGTTGTGAGGAGATGACTATGTGGGATTGATATGCCAGGAGGTGGCATGCAGGCAGCAAACTCTTGGTGCTTTTCTGCCTATAAGCTTTCCTCTGCCAACGCTAAAAGCACTGTGTTGACAAGAGTAAGCTATGAGTTTTACCTGTGGGGCAAACAATTCAAAGTGTTGACAGAAGAGGAATGAGTACAATGGCAGAGGCTGTCTGGTAAAAGACCACAAGGCCAGGAAAAGTCATAATGAGAGGTAAGCACCTCTGGTCGTGTTGAGCTTGTTACAGAATAGGGTCTGATGGGTCAACCTGCTGGAGCACATTGTTAGAGGGAATATTCCTGGCAGACAGTGTGCAGATTGACAAAAAAATGAAAATCAGGCAGAATAGTGCCTGATGCATTATGTGAAGTCTTTAGACCAACAAAATGCAAGCCATTACCAGTACCTAGTAAGGCATACACCAGTATGGAAGAGTGTCTTCTAGCCCTAGAGCACAATACCTTGATCAGTGAGAAAAAGACTGGTGTTTAGATTTAGAAAGGTATTGTGGTTCCTAGCTTTTTATTAGGAAGCTTAAAATACCTGTACAAGTCCGGAACAAAGCTATAGGAGGCAAGAGTCCTTTGAGGGTTGGCTGCATTGTAGGGCAATTGTACTTGCCCTAGAGTAATGGTTGGAAATCATTATTTCAAGTAAAAAAATTGTATACTGGCAAAATCCTCCTCAAAACTTTGTTAGTGTCTTTCTGGGTATTGTCGCAAGATCCTCTGCTCTTTTTTTCTAATGACAAACCTTTTAAGACAAAGCAAAAGCATCCCGTAATCTACAGACCCTGAAAAAAGGTTCTTCAAATTAAAATTGAAAAAAAGAAAACATTACTTTAAAAATTCTTCAGCATATTTCACTACAGGTGATTCCCAAATAATTTTATAAGTGTTCTGAATTAAAAAGCAGCGACACTTTCAAAATGGTCTGTACTTCATAGGCATGACAAAACATTACCACACCAGGCCAAAGCATTGACCCAACTAATCTGGACATTGGCCAATACAGCATAACTTAGAAGCCCCTCCTTTATTGGTTGGTTTCTCTCATCTTTTAGAAGTAGATTTTAAATCCTGTTTAACATAAGTGTGGGTGTTCTTATAAGCCATATAGAAGTCCAATCCTAGTGCACATCCTGCAGAGGTCTTGGAAAAGAAGGCCCTTGGTTGTGACAGGTGGCATAACTATAGCCAGAAGATTTGCACAAGAGGAATTTTTATCCTTTGCAGAACTTAGAGCGGCCTGCGAGCTAATTTAAATTAATGCTTTCTGAATTAGTACCTGTAATGGGATCTCATCATAGACTACTTGACTCAGCACACCAGAAGAGCACACCCGCCTGTGGCCAACCTATATCCATTTTGGACCATCTATACCCGAATGATGCTGTGTGGGACAGAATGTGACTGATGGTGGAAAATCCCCAACTTGTTTTGATAGCAGCTTTGCAGTTGCTTTGTGTATTCTCAACAGCCAAAGCAGTCGGATGAGGAACTGAATAACTGACCATTTATGTTGCTGTCATGTGCTCACCTTAAAAAAAAAAATCACTCTGAAGGTTAATAAAATAATAATAACAATAAAAAAATTTATGCAGCACTTTTAACTCCCTTAATAGTCCTTCTGGAAGTCACAAATATGCCCTTAGGGTGTGCAATATATATTGGGTGTTGCATATACTTTATAATGAATATTCTAGTGGCTATTCTACTGTAGCTATTTCTGAAGTCCCAACCAGAATGGGATATTTTTCTGCAGAATGGCGTACCTGGTACACACTAATTCCTTCTGAACTTTTGATCTGCTTTGTTGAAATGGAATTTCCCTTCCTGATATTGAACTAGTAATATGAATGTGTATGTGTTTCCATTTGAAAGGGTTGGTAGCCACAGAGCGCAACTCAGTTGTAATAATACTGAAATTATTATTGTGAAATTCCTGTCAGGTTGTTTGTTTCCTTTTTTCCTGGAGCTGTATTTAATTATGTTTTAAATACAGCAAATCTCCACTCAAAATGAAGAACAGCTTCTCTCAGTGAAACGTAAGGAAATTGTTCCGTATATTCTCTGTTTCATTGTAGGATTTCTGCAAGTTTATTTGGAGTTGTTTGTCCCCCAAAGCTATTTTATTAATGCCTATGCCAAAGCAAAAATCATTGGTCAGATGACAGGAAAAATACGTATTTGTACACTGACATATCTGCAGCGATATCATTTGCCTTGTGGAGATAAGTCTTTTAGTTCATCTTGTACATCTGTATCTTTAGCAGCAGGTGCCACTGCCAGACAATTCATCAAAGTTAATGTGATTGCTGAGAAATGCTAAAGCCTTTCTTTTTTATTGTTGTGGGAGGTGGTGTAAAGAACTGTGTACTTGGTGGGAGGGGGAAGAGGCTATGCTGACAAACAAGCTGGAAAGGTGGACTTCTCAACTCTACTTTGTTGAGGATTAAGTGTAAAAACCCAAGAGTGTCCTCTCCATGGCTTGTGATGGGGAGCAAATGTGAGACACCTTGTCACAGCAGGAGATGGGAGCACAAGTTCAGCACGAAGGGGGCCATCTGGTAGACAGGGTGGAATACGCTTGCAGGAAGGACGGGAATGAGAAGTGAATAGGGATTTTTTCCAGTTGAAATGCTGCTGACTTAGTCATGCTGTCAGCAGAGGCTGGTCATTTGCATTCTTCCCTTGGCAGGCAGCTTTAAAAACAGTGCACACTGCTTTGCAGATTGTACTGGACAACTGTGCCAGCCTACCCCACCAAGTTTTTGGCTTTACTGCCCATAGCTGCTGTTGCCTACTAACCGGTGAGCAGCAAGATTTGCTGAGATTTTACATCTGTCTGAACTTTTACCCCACATTGACAAGACTGGTCTGGAGACCAGTGGAAATCATGAGTTTGCATGTGTGTACCTGGATAGGAAGTAGCCAGGTTTGGGAGGAGGGAGCCTGGAGCTGTAGTAAACAAACCCCAGGAGCACGTCTGCTACCCCTGAAATGACAAATGGCTAAGAAAGGATGCTCTATGGCACAAGAGGGTGGAAACATTAGCAGAGAGCTAATTACAGGAAAAGAAAATGGTGCAACACAGACAATATGAACAACAACAAATTGCTAGCAGCAGGCACAGAAATGAGGATGGAGCATGCAAGTATGAACAGAAGCATGCACATACACAGTTCCTTTGGTTAGAAGTATACAATGCTCAAAACCAGGGTAGGTCCTAATGCTAAGACGGACGCAAGTTTAGGAGCTGGGAGACTGTCCTTCCCTCTCAACATGCAGCCACACACGTGAGAAACATCTGTGTTATGGAAAGGACAGCTGAGGTGCCTTTTCCTTACATCAACACCTTTACGTACAGAAAACAGCAGCAGTGAAACATCTGAGAAGTTGAGCATGAGCTAAACATGCTTGGTGGCAGAATAGCGATGCTGGGTAGTTCAGAGAATGCCAAGCATGGAACAATTTAAGCTGGGTAGTAGGACAAAAGTGACCATGAAATGGTGAGGTCTCACGAGTGTTTCATGGCACAGAAAGCTCAGGCATGTATACAGTAATACAATTAAGAGCTCAGGACCTGCCGCATGAGCATGTTAGTAAACCATGCAATGATTAGATTTGCCTTCACAAAAAATATGTAAACAGTATCACCTTGCGATTCTGCCATGCGTTTTCTGCAAGGCCTTAGCTGAATTAGGATTCAACTTAGTCTTAGGGCACCAGATTTAAATCCTATAACCCAATTTAATTGCTGTTCATAGCCAAACTTTTTCTAAATTCTACAGTGATGCCAGTGCAATGTTCTTTTCCTTTGTATAACCTTTCCTGGTCCTATTTGAAATAGGGAAGTCTGAATAATATCTATGGAAATTGTTTGGTTTATTGATTTTTTTCATGTCCTAAAGTGAAAGGACTATCAGCACAATAACTTGGATTTATGAAAGAAAACTGAATTCTCATTTGTTCAATATTTTAGAAAAGTTGTATTTTCATGGCCAAGTTCTGACTGTGTTTGAAGCACAGGATCCCCCATAGAATAAACTTTGACTCCCTCATTTCTTTGTGCTTTTAAGTAGTTTGAGGTGGTTTGATGCTTACCTAAGTGATAATAGCCTTTGTTGTTTTTTCAGGAGAAAATTTTGTTTCCTGAAGTGGCCTGTAGCTGGGATTTTGGACCCAGAAGTCTAATCTTAAAATGTTTTTTTCCATAAGGGACATAAGTGAGACAATGCCTTCTTTTGGCAAAGGAGCAAGAAGTGACTCATCACTGTTTGCTGAAAGTGGAGCATTCCTTATGAGGGCTGCTTAGAGCTTCAAACATGTTGGTCTTGTGTTGAGTAGCATTTCTTTGTGCTTCTATATACCATTCTTCCCCCAAGTTCTGTAAATGACTAGATTGAACTCAAAAAGGATCAACGTCTTAATGTCTTTGCACTGAGTATCAAATCGTAGGGATGTGTCATTAAGACAAGTAACAGCATTCTTAATGGTAAATTCATCCACAAGGTCGGGCAGGTTTTATCCATCCAGTGGTAGAATCTGACCCTTATAGAAGTTCATCTTTTCAAGTGCTTTAGGTGTTACAAATTCTTCTTGATACTTTTATTGGGTTTCAGTTTTTTCCTGCATTAGATTGCATGTCAATACTGACAGAGTTTAGGGAGCTTTCTTTTCCTTCTAAATGGAATCTTACAGCCAAATAAAGTAGTGTAAACAATTTGAAATGCAGGAAGCAAAGTAGGGTTCAGAGATGTAAATTCAGCTCCCTGGTATAATTTAAATAAACTACTCAACCAACAGAAAGTCCCATAATGTAGTTCACATGAGCAGATGTTTGGCAGGATTCAGCGTGATGGGTTTGCAGCCTCTGCTTATCACAGAACCAGGACTGCATGCATCACTGCCACGTGCTTCTCTTTTCCCTTCGTCGCAGGGAAGCTAATCTTGTCAAGAAAAGAAAGTGGGAGGAGGATATGTATCATTCCAATACAAGCTGGATACAATTCCTGTGCTGAATGTTTGTTAGTGGAGGTTGGGCTGGGAGATGCCTTATATCTTTCAGACAGCCTATTGCAGATACAAATTTCAGTATCTGGTCTTACTTTTAGTGTAGTTTTTTTTTAAAAAATGTGTGTGAATTATAAAGCTATTTTCTTCAACAGACTCAGACACTAAAATGTGCATCTCTCCTTTGTGTGGCACATACAATTGGCTCATTAACTGTCCAACTGTAATTTTTATTTTATCATAAATGAAGAACAGGAGATACCAGTTGGCACCAGAATCTTCTTATAAAATGGAAAATTTCCTTTAAGATGCCTAACAGTACCATTAGATTTGGAAGCATTTCCCTTTTCCCCTAAGTGGAGAAAATATTCTTTCATTAACGTTTCAACCATGGTAGTAATATGGTAAGAAATAGTATAAATAGTTTGTCAATTGTTATGTAATAGTCTAACCCACTAACCTCCTTGGACTAAATGTTCAGTCCTTACTACCTGAGCTGTAAAAACCAGGAATTCACATGAAGTGTTGCAGTAGCTTTTGATGAAGAAGTTTCCCAGTTAGGAGAACCTACAGTCTGTGGCCTGAGCAACTCCAAGAATGGTGAGGTACTGTGGACAAGCAGCATAGTTTTCATTTATGAACAAAACTTAAATGGCCTCATCTTCTGCTGTAGTTAGGGCTGAGTATCACAGAAATTGTGGGTGTGTAGGGAAATCAGCTTAATAAAATTCATTGGGAAATCTTACGGAAGGGGAAGTAGTATTTACTCAAAAAATCTTTAAATAAATTTATTTTACCTGCTGACATTTATTTCGTCATAGATTTCTTTCATCTGCATACTTGTACCTGTACGCCCACAAGGACCAGGAGGTGTACATCCAAGTGGTCTGGCAAGGATCACTTGTGTGTGACATAGAGGACAAAGGATGCCAAATGTCAAGTCTCTGGGGTTCTTCTTGATGTAACAAGCATGTTTTTGGACAGATCTTTTGTGTCCTTTAGGATTCAGCAGTGGTTGCAAGGTGGTGCTTTGCTGCAGAGCCTTTCTTACTTCATGTTCCATAAATCTTAGGCCAGGTTGCCACTCATTGCCTGTTTTCGTCATGGGCCAAGGAGGACAGGAGTGGTGGGTGTGGTCTTTGTTAGCAATACAGGCCCTTCTTTAAACCCTTTGTCCTTCTGTTCCTTCTGGTGCTTGCACCTACACATTTCTGTTCAGACTGACTTTATGCCAGTCTTCGTGTTTCTGTAACAAATCTCTCCAGGTGGAATTTTTAAGTGCACCCATTGTTGTCCAAATGCTTTTTGCACTGAAGTTAGCAGTAAAATTCTTGTGGATGTTAGAGAGAGAGAGAATGAGTTGTGTCAGTACTTAGTACTTTGGAGAATTAACTCCTTAGAAATCCAGTTGTGTACCACCTCTCCCCAAATGGGGAAGGCATCCCCAGCATCAAGTTTGGACTAGATAGAACAATGTTATGATCCTGCTGTAGTTCTAGAAACGTAGTGTTGCATGAGCACAGAGAAGCAGTTAGGCTGTTGCCTGAAACTGAAGATACATTTTTGTGTTGGTGTTTCCATGTGGCACCTGTTTTCAGATTTTTGTCACGTGAGAACACCTTTGTTTCTTCATGCTTAGCAGAAAGATTTAGACCTCCACGCTTTGCTCCGGTGTTTCTGTGCTGTCAGGGCTTAGGACCAGATTGCTTATTCATCCAAGTTGTTCTGCATGGTTGCTACCTCTTGGTCACCTCTAGCTTTTGTACCCCTTGGCTAACCGCAGGAGATGACCTCACTTATCCGAAGATCCAGAGAATAACTGGAACAGAGAGTACTTTGATGCAGGACAGCAAGCCTGAGACTCCCTCATGCATATGGAAAAGAGGTACGGAACTTGGGCTTCTGGGAAATTTTCTGTAACACCTCCCTCTTCTTCCCCAATTTATTGTCTCTTATGGTGCATTACAGTTATTAATACTAAGTTTATCTGCACAGTATAGTTAGTAGTCTTCTGTGGAGACTCCCTGGTGATTGTGTTGCATTAGTACTTCAGCTTTTGCACAGCATATGTGAGTTTCATGCGTCAGTGGCTGTTGTCACAAGAGTGCTTGGTTATTGAAGCTGTCAAATAAGCCTACCTGCAGTGATTTGAATGCTTGATTAAAAAATGATTTGATTTGTCTATCTGAGCTGACTATTTAGCAAAGAGTCCAAAACACTCCAGTAGACTGAGGCAAGGGGAAATGGGAAGGGAGAAGTGGGAAATCAGAGTAGGGGCAGAAAGGAGCTTCTAGAATGTTCTGCAACCACTTAGAACTACAATTTAAATTCAGTATCATTTCCAAGCTAAAAACAATCTTTTGCAAAATTCTCAACTTATACTACATGTTGTGGGTGGCTATGAAGAATTCTGCCTTTTAAAGAGTTGGCAGTGGGGTTTGGCAGACGGGAGGACATAGAAAACAAGTTGTTTTTGCATGCAAACCCAGTGTTGATGAGGTCTCTGTAACACAACTACCATGGAAAGGATTAAATAACTATTTGAGATACCAACTTTAAGGTGGGGTGCTGCCATAGGCTACATGATCTGGGGGAAGACGTGCATGATTCCCTTTTCTCCACAAGCTGAAGAAGAAGCCAGAGGCTGTGGAAAAAAGAGCGGGAAAGGAACCAAAAATGTTATGAGTGTTAGACGGAGACTTCCCGCTCTTTAGCACAATATCCTTGAATATATAACCCAGTCTGGCAAGAAATTTAGTCGGTACTCAGGTGACAACTTAGTTTCCTAAGTACTGAGTTTGGGCCTTTGCCTGTGGCAGAATGGGTGTGAGGACTCTGGCAAGCTCTAGTGAGTTGTTCTAACGTCAGCATGGAAAATCCCAAAGCCCACAAAGCAGGTATCAATGAGCTCCTGTGTGAAATTTCACCTATGGCTTATTATGTGCTTGCAGCTCTCTGGCTTTTTCACCCTACTGCACTCTCTCCAGATGTTCTCCTGGGACTCATGGTGCAGCACCAAAGGAAAACACCACTAGAAGATCACACAGCTGTATTTGAATAACCCACTTTTGGGGGGTGGTGGACAGCAGTGAAGTCTTATGACACAGTTAGTAGTAAGCCTGAGGCATAATGGTGCTGTCAGCTCTTCAGGGGTCCTGGGAGCAATCCTGGTAATTGGTTGTGCTTCATCAGGTCTCTTACAGAGTCTGACCTAACTTGGTCTGCCCTCTTTGCGTGAGCTGGAAAATCTCAGTCAGCAGTACCAAGGAGCTACGGTTTCCCTGGGAACTTGTGCCAAGTCTTATTTACAACGTGGGATGGATGCTTGGAGCAGCAGGGTAGGGGTTATCAGACCACTCGGCACCTTGTATCTTGAAGTTGCCAGCACTTGGGAGTGCATCACTGAGTGCTGATGGCAGGGACGAGCCAAAAGGCTATTTTCTTAACTCCTGCTGTTCCTTTCCTGCATCCGCCTCCGTGTCCATCATGTGGTGAAGTTAGCAGATGGGCTGCCCCTGAGGTGACACATGCTTACCTGCAGGGAAGAGAAGCTCTTGTACGAAGTCCCTGGTGAAAGTGCCGCTGCTGGCAGGCAGGCAGCTCTGTTGCTTGGCAGCAGGCCTCAGAGAGAAGATTACTTTGTCCTTGTTCTTAGTCCTGTTTGCCAGGTTCCTTTCTGATTGCCAGGCCGGTAATGCATGGGGGAGATAACCATGGTTCAGTGAGCAGCAATTCAGTCTGTCATCAAACAGAAAATACTTGGGCAGAATTAACAGATCCACGTGCTAAGCTAATTTGGTATCAGGCTTGTGGCTGTGGTTCTTCAGTACAAGTATTTTTGTGTTTGTCTTTCTGCAGAGAGGACTGAAATCTTCCATCAGAATCTCCCTCTGTCCCTTACAGGCCTCTTCACAACTTTCACAGTCCCCCTCCACCCTCTTTGCCTCCAAACTAAGCTGCTGCCTCTCATCTCTCTCCAACACGCTTGCCAACAGCAGTGGTTTTGTTCCCTTTTCCCCAGCACTCCCATTACCAGCTCTGCAGACCAGGAGACTTGTTTGTGCTCTCATTCGTCGTGGCTTGCTGAGTTTCCCAGACACTTCAGGTAGTCCTGCCAGTCCAGTCCCATCCCTCCCAACCCCTGACCTCCCCCAAAAGCAATACATCATTGCTTCAGAGTGATGTTCCTTTGTGAAATTTGGCTGCTTTCTCTGTTGAAAAACAGGATATATCTTTCCAGTTTGAGTCTTGTTTTCTCATTTTTCTCACCTTCCTTGCTGATGCTAATGGCTTTGACTGTGAGTGTGACTCCTAATCCCAGAGGGCATAATTGGTTAAGATCCAGGTCACGAATAACACTTTTGTTCACAGGATCTTGTCTATATAACCTTCAGTGCAGATTCCTGCCATATTCCTTAGTATGCAAGAAAGTGTATTACTGTGCCTTGCACAGATATTAAGACTTCATTATATCTGGGAACCAAGATGTCTGTGGACTTCACTCAGTAATATAGCTAGAAAGGATCTCTTAACCCACTTTACCATGGAGGGATTCCCACACATACTTGCAAACATTGCATACCGCCATTTTTTTTTTTTTATTTTCCTATGACAGAGCAGACCTCATGTCTGTGTTACTTCTTGAATTTCTTTCTTGTCTATCTTCTGTAGCAAATATGACAGCTGATGCACACGCGTGTGGATATATCCACCTAAAGCATTTGTACTCTCTGACCACAGTATCTAGCTGTGAAATAACTGGATTCATCATTTGGTCCAAGGGCCATGAGAAGAAGTTACCATGATGCTTATGTGTTTGGGATTTACTAAGCAGTAAGTGCAGAAAAAAATACACCCTTTTGTTTATTGGCCATCTTAAGTGAGCTTCTGACAGCAAAGTTTTCTCCAGTGTTTCAATTTAAGATACAAGTTAGCTGGTTTGATGTTGTGAAGAAGTTGCTCTTCCCTCGCCCTCTACTTTAGGTATAAAGCAATGAACGGACAAAACTGGACATGGAGGAATGTGAAGCGGTTATGATGGCTGCATGGAGCATGACAGACAGCAGCAGGGTTCAACAAGGAGAGAGGTTTATAGCATCACAGCTGCAGGCTGCATCATTCCGATGCCCAGACTTGCGTGGAAATCTCTCTGTGCACTCTAAAGTCTTGCTGTTGCTGAACTTCAGGAAGGCATCCTGTTCACAAATGCTTTATTTGTGTGCATAACCAGGCATAAAGAGGGGATGAAATTGCTAAGTGACTGTGGCTGTGTCAAAGCAGATCTTGCTTCTGTACTTCTTCATGCTTTGGCAGCCTAATAGTGGGGTTTGTTTTGTTGCTGTTGTGTTTTTCTGTATCCATTTGTTGTTGAGTTGTGATTTCTGTGTGTCTTGTTGCAGCAGAATCCTCAGATGCACAAGGGCCAGGATTTTCCCTCAAAAATGTCATACAGGAGACAGTAACGCAAACATAGACCAAGGGTCCTAGGCACTCGCAATTCTCCTTGTTATAATCTGCTCTGGCCCGTATTTTTCTGTTTTGGTGCAAAAACAACTACAGAAAACCAGCCAGATGCCTTTTATAAGGCATTGGCTCTATTTGGCATGTTTTAATATGCAGCAATAACGGTGACGACTCAGAGCTGTGCTGGCTGGCCTCTGCATTGTGCTCTTCTGTTCCACTAGAGCAGACAGAGGTAGTTTTAGTGCTGTCCATTTGGTTAGTGTCTGCCTAAAACATCCCAGACCATTGGGGTTCTTAGCATAAAGAAATCAGGCATTTTCACCTTTGTGAAAAAATAGTTTGCTTTCTCCTGTAGTAACTTGCTGCTGTCTGCTCTCCCATGCAGCTACTGCTTACTTGCTGTCACTGTTCAGCTCATCCAGGGTGACATTGTCCTATTGTTTTGACAATGACCTTAATCTATTTGTGCAGTTCAAAGTAAAGGCAATGTGGCCAGAGATGGAAATGCATGGGCTTAGGCAGCTTATAATGAAATAGTCTTTTACTTCAGCTGCTTTGAAGCCACTGCAAATCAGTTGTTGGATTTGATGTGTCTTCGGGGATGTGAAATGAATTTAGTGGCTTCTAGCTGGTTGTAATGAATCAGGTGTTTACCTCATGAAATGCTCCAATATAATCAAGCTTCATTGGTGGCAGGCTTAGCAGGTATGCCAATGCCTATATCAAACTGGATGTAGCTTACTCTACTGACAGGGATTTTGATAAACCAAGTTGGAGGGAATTTAACAGACAGATCATTGAGTAGGAGCTTCCTACCATGGTTGTCCATACTGTATGAGTTGTAGACACACAGGATAGTAGGACTTTGAGTAAATGACACTGCAGAGCTGAGTTAGGTGGTAGGATCAATAATTTCCTGTTAGCTGGTGTCTCTTAGTGCTGCTGAGGTGGGTGAACTCCCTCGGTACTGTGTTAGCATGGTGAAAAAGTCTGGGCTATCAATCTGATGCCTTTTAATGCAATAGATTCAAAGTAGCTGCATAGAAGAGCAGATAGCAAGTTACCTAGGAGAAAGCAACCTATTTCTGATGAATTTGAAAATAATTGATTTGTCCTTGCGAATGAAAGGGAACACGTCATCTGGCTGAAGAGCCTTCCCAGAAAAAACTTGTCCCCCCGGGGAGCACTGGCAGGGGGAAGTGGCTGCAAACCCTCCTTGCGTGTCACATACCACCAGAAATGTCTGCTGCAAGGGTGAGACTGGAGCAAGGCACATTGCTTATGTTACATGGATTTTTAGATCAATAGTGGCTCTAAAATGTAGCCAGTTGCATTATACTTTGAAACATGCTTTTGTGGAGATCCTAGGACTCTGTTTGCCTTCTTAAATAGAAGTAGCTGTGCACCAAGTATTAACACCAGAAAACTTGTCACAGGCAGCAGACACACAGTATTTTGCCCTTTCCTGGCAAATTTACTTCCTTGCTTAATGCCAGAAGTCAGAAACAGCACCACATTGCTTTCCTTTTACATTTTTGGGCTTGAATTCTCTGGATTCTGTAAACTAATATGTAGCTCAGCATCTATTTGCAGAAGTCATACATTTCCCTTGATTTACATTGTTTAATCAGTGAGGATGCAGTGAATGCGTATACTGTGAGCAAGACGATATTTATTGCAATCACTTTTCTGACTGCAAGCCTCAACTTTCAAGGAAATTAAAAGATAAGCTCACAGTTATGTAAAACTGCCTCCTGCTTGTTACAGTGATAGTGTTTGCTTAGGCTATTTTCTGTTATTCTCTGCTGCCATGCAAGCATTTCCTGCTAGTAATTCCTGCTAGTCACCAGAAACTTAGCTATATAAATTCTCCTCCTTCCTTACTGGGAGTCTAAGCCAAATCAAGAGGGATATTCAAGTTCTGTCCGTGGATTAATAAGAGTTGAGTGTCCTGTGGTGGAAGCAGTTCCTGTGTTACAGGAAAAATACTGAAAACAAGGAGTTGTTTATCTACTGTGGAGCTTTTCAATATCGGTGCAGGAGTAGGGGGAAGAGCCTAGTTATATGGGAGTTACCAGTGTGCATTGGATGAAATATAAATGCAGCTTTAGCAAGCCAAAAAGGTAAGCTGTTGTTGAACTGTCTTTGGTCTGTGTTCTTCTAGATCTGGATCTAGACTAATGATGAAGCGATGAACAGTAAAATGTGTGTTGACCTAATGAATAAGAAATGCTGCTGAGATACAGGGGACTGACTCCATTCCTACATTTCTCACTGCTCTGCTGAGCAATCTTTCCTTATTTGTGCTTCAGTGCCTTTATCTGTCAGATGGCAACAGTCATAATCTCCATTTTAAAGCTTGTTGGGCTATACCAGTGAAGAGCATACATAGGATCTGGACACAAAAGTTTTTTTATTTTCTTCACCACAGGCCAGGAGTGAGAGAAGGGAAGACATAGTTGCTACCTGAAAGATGAGCATCAGGGACTTTAAATGCCTTCTGAAGTATTTTAGAGCTGCCCTGTCCATGGTGCTTTTTCAAGGACTTGAGGTCGGATAACATACCAATTTGTATTGTGCTACTGTGATACTTCCCCAGAAGATTTCAGTGCTTTGTAAGCAACTGTCATTGTGATTTTAGGCCCCCAGTCAGTCGCATCTGATGGCCTTTTCTTGTGTTTTGAATCACTTTATTCTCGTCAAGTGGTAGAGGAGAGTTTGTGATGAAACGTTCTCTCTCTTCCATTTCCTATGGTCATTGTGTCTGGTCTTTTACAGATGGTTGAGGAGTGGAAATGACTGAAAAATCCTGTGATATTTGTATGCTCTTCTCCTCTGCAACTCTCTCTGATCTATAGTGTTATTACTTCTCTGCTATTTACAGGTCATACTTTTGCAGAGCTATCAGTGCACAGTACTTCTAACTTTATCAGTTTGTACTTTATATACATCTCAGGTCAACTAAAGTACATCCATTTATAATGTTATTGATAGTCTTTTAGGCCTGCATTCTGGGTGTTCAGCTTTTCCACCATATATCTTCTTTTTTAACATAACTGTGTAAATAGCCTGTGCCTATGAGGCCATACTTAAACACTCTATGTTCCTTCTGTCACAAGCCACTTATAATTTGTAACCATGTTTCCATGAGTTTTTGTAAAACATCTCCTTATACTTTTCCCCTACTGCTTAGCTTTGCTAAAGTATCTCTTACTGTCTGTCAGGTGACTTACTCTCAGTAAAAATATATTCCTCATTTAATGTTTGGAATGCAATCAGAGACACAGTAAGTCCATCTTGCGTCTCTCAGGCAGCGTGTTTTCTTTTCATACTCTTCTTCCAAAACACTGTGATTTCACCTCCTGCCTTGCTCTCAATATACAGCCTTTTTGAGTTCTATCACTGCGTTAGACAGCCCTAACTTTCCTGTAGATCATGAAATCGGAGAATAATTCATGTTGGAATTGACATCTAGAGGTCATCTGGTCTGATCTCTTGTGCCAAGCAGGGCCAGCTTTGAAGTTATATTGGGTTGGTCACTTGGGGCCTTTTTAAATCTTAAGTTTTGTCTTCATCTCCAAAGATGGAGATTCCCCATGTCTCTGAGCCCCTGTTTAAATGTTGGACAACCTTATAGTGATTCTTCTTTTTCCCCTCCCCCCAAAATGTAGTGAGAATTTCCCTTATTACAAATTGTGGCCATTGTCTCTCCTCCTATTACTATGCAGCTCTGGAGAGACTCTGGCTTCATCTTCTGTATATCTTCCCTTTATGTAGTTGAAGCCACCAATACCATCCCTTAACCTTCTGTTAAGAATGCTTGAGCTCAGTTCTCAGCCTTTCATTCATCACACGCTTCAGCTTCTTAATCATCCTGATGCCCCTCTGTTAGTCTCACTCCAGTGTGTCAATGTCTGTTCTGTACTGGGGAGCCCTACACTGGCCCCGCTACTGGAGACACAGTCTTGTAAGTGCTGAGTGGAGCAAGCTAATCACTTCCATTGATCTTCTGGCTTGCTTTCTTTTAATACAGCCCAGTACACAGCTGATCTTCACCTTTGAGGGCAACTGCTGATTTATTTTTAATTTGTTGGCCACCAAGAACCCCAGGTCCTTCTCTGCAAAGCCATTTTCCAGCCAGTTGGCTGGAAAATAATTTACTGTGGTAAATTATACACAATATAATACGACGGTATTATATGTTTATTGTCTTAACTGTATTTTGGGAGCTTTAACTTAGATTTCAAGAGTTTAGTATTATTCTCCCATGTTCCTTTTTTCATTATTTTCTTTACATCTTCATTTTTAACCCAAGGCTTAGTAAATACTTGTAATAACCAGAATAGTTGTTATCCTCTTATAAATTATTTTAAAGTCTTTATTTTCCAGGCACTACTAATCATTCTGCAAAGCTCAGTATCAGGAAATACCTAAATAATACTTCTCAATATTTGGAGCCCAATGTGAGACAACTTACCAGGGCCTGTTTTTCAGAATATGTAAAAATGTCCTGAGGATACAGCATTGAACCTTAGTGTCAGATTTTACTGGAGTTTTTTTCCTCCCCCTTTTATTACCACTGCAGAACAAATGGAACTAGAGGAGTGAGCTATATTTTGGTATAACTTGTGCTTCATTTCCGTGTTTATTTCCTAAATTCTAATCTGCTATTTCTGCGCAAGTCCCTTGAAATCTGTTAGAAAGAAGGAAAGAACCCAGCTAGAGTTCTGGGACTCCCACAGTGAGTTTACAGGATTTGGGGAGTAGGATATTCGTTCTTGCAAATTGAGGCTATTTGATCTGAAATTCCATGAAGAACATCAGCAAGAGAATACCATGATGCTGCTTTAGAATGAGCTTTTGGATGAGAAGGTTTTAAGCAAACATTTTCTGGAGGGTTTAGTCTGAACTCTTTTTTTGAAATGACTTTTCAGTGCTCCAGTTCTTGGATCAGTCTTTTTTCTAGGAGCTCTCCCTGTGTTGTTCATAGAGATGTAAAGCTTGGAAAGCTCCAGGTGTCACCATGCAGTGAGGAAGACAATGCAGCAACTTTGAGTAGAAAATACTATTTTGCAGGCTTTCTTAGAGGATGTTATTATTCTGTTTTACCACTGGTGTATTCACTGAACTGGAAGGTATTTTGTAAGTGTCAAAAAGAAGGCATGCTGCTGTTCTTATGTTGAAGTGCCAGCTCTTCCTCTCCTGCCATCCTTTGCATCCTGACGTTTTCCATGTCAGAAACCAAATGTCTTTCTAGTGTCACGCTAATGATTATGGATCCCATTTGACCAGAATGTGAAGGTCGAGTTGATTTCCCCTCTGGAAACAAGGTACCCTGCAGGTTTCTAGATCAAACAGAGTTATTTGCCTATCCCATCCAAAAAGCACTTAAATGTAAATATGGCAAAGGATGACAAAATTAAAACCTGTCATCCATACAGATGCCAAACTAGTACAAAATCAAAAAGGTAACCTAGTAGTCACTGTATCTGTTCCACACGAGTAACAATAGACACTAGGCTGAAACAGCTTTTCATGGACAGCCTGAGCTTTCTTTTTTTTTTTTTTTTTTTAACAGTAGTTCCTACCCTACAGATCAACTTCAAGAACAGAAATCACAGTCTGCAAAGATAACAGTTCATTCCTGGTCCTGAAGCAGTGGCAGGCTGAGGTTATCTGTCATCAGGAGAGTCACTCATGTCATGATACATTACATGAGCAAGGTTTTTATGTCTGTAGCCATGTTGCTAAACATGGAACCCACCTTTCCCATTAGAACCCTCTTTTCTGGGTTAACTGTTAACTTAAGCTGACTTCTGTGTGCACTAAAATCCCAACCAAGTTTAGCAGAGCTGCAGTGGTGACAAATTATGGAAATTAAATTTACCAGCCTAGAGACAGCTGTAAAAAAAAAGACGGCATGTTAACAGCGCTGTTCCACTAAGGGCTAAGTGTCCATAATGGATAGCCCTGAATTACTTTATTCCATCGCCCAGCTACATAGGCAGAGTTATTAAAAGCCTTGTTTAGTTGTGCAATCAGAGTAATAAGAACAATCTGTTATACTGAATATATATTCTGGTTAATCAGATTTGATTTAACAGCTTTGGTCTTCTGATTGATAGTGCTTTTTTGTAGGATTGTCGAAGATTTCTTAAACATAATAAATGCTGTCCTATTATACTTCACTTCAGAGGTACAACACCAAGAGAGATGCCTGTTTTCCTGACTAAGTAGTAAATAGCAGAAATGTCATTATTGAAGTTCAGTGCTGGGTGGGAGAGCACTGGAGCTCTATCTCTATTTGCCTGCAAAGAGCAGAGGAAGTAAGGTGAAGCTAATAGGCAAAGACTGATTAAAATTTATTCCTGCCTGAAAGCAAAAGTGTATCCCTAGCCAAGGCATCATCCTGAAGTCCCGTGGTGTTCCAGTGAACAGAGCACAGAGGAGCACGCTGTCAACAAGAGGATCCTGAACCACAGGGTGTAGTTGCTTCTTCTTTGTTCTAAACCAGACTGGTACCATATCCATCCTTTTCAGTTCATGAGTGCAATGACCATTTCTTCATGAAGCAGGTTTTGACATTTTTAGGTAGTGGTGTTTTATTACATGGTCCCTTTTTGTGCAAACCGTGAGAAGCAGGAGTGTTCCTTCTCTTCTCCCAGCAGCATGTGTTAACAAACATGCTTGAAATGCTTTCATCCCTTAGAGTGCTTCATGGAAAATAGGTTGCTTTGTCAGGCCTGTGTCTTCAACAGGTATTCCTGTGAGTGAGCTCCACCATGCAAACACATAATCATCTCTTTCAAGAAGTCAGCAATTGCTTCAGGATATGTATTCCCAATCTGTATTATTAATTGTTGGTCTCGTCTGATACAACGGCTTAGTTGTTAACATAGAATTGAAACATAACTTTAAAATATCATCAGACACAATGTCCTTGTGTAACTGAAAGGTAGTAATAAAGGAATAGTAATTCACAGCCAGAATATCAAGGAACTGTTACCTGGCTTTCTTCTCTACCAGTTCCTAATGACTTTTTCAAATTCCTAATTGATGGCTAAAGGGGATGTTGGAAATAAGGTGGCCATTCCTTCATTCAGTCCACTAGATCCAGTTTATTTTGGGCCAAATGGGGAAAATAATTCAAAAAATGCCTAGCGCTTTGTTCATGCTGTTACAGCTGTAGTCCTGTACTGCATCCGGTGCTGGTCTGCTGTATGTGAGGAGGGGCAGCCTTGGTTGCTGTGGCTGGGTGATTGTGACATGCGGTAGCTCTGGTGCTCACTGTGATGGCTGTTACTGTGACGGCTGTGTATTGTGAGCCAGAACATCACTGAGGGTAAAAACTCACCTAAGCAGTCCGCTCCTGGATCCTGTGGCAGGAGGATGGCTGAGTTCCTACAGCCCTAGTACTCGGTGGGAAGGTAAGAAAAACTTCACAGCAGCTTCCTGAAAAGCAACTGGTCAAATGAGGGTCAGAAGTCAGTGGATTTGAAAATTTTTTCAGGCATACTTTCCAACTAAAAGACTATCTACCCATGATGTTTACAAGGAGAACAGCAGCACTTGGGTTTCTGTTGTGCTTAGTTAAAACCAGGCAAACTTGGGCATTGAAGCAAAGCTAGAAAAGGGTAAATTTATTAGGGTTAAAGTAAACCCCTGATTTCTTCAAATGATAAGCTTTCAGAATTAGATTTCTGAAAGACTAGTTAGCAACAGGGTAAAATTCTTAGTAATACTGACAGGTGCCAGCAGAGGGCATTTGGAAACTTGGCTTTTCTGCTCATTTATCTTCTTACAGATTAGAGCCCCCGCGCAATTTGTGAGGCTGATGTTCTGCAGTGCTGGTGGCTTCTGTGTTGGTACAGGCCTATGCTGAAGGCAAAACTTAGGGTTTGGGTTTTTTTTTAGTTAGCGTACAGAGTATCATATCATCAATAACATATGTATTTCTGAGTAATTTCCAAGTTAGCAGAAGTATTACCCCAGAAAGCCAGAAAGCTCTGGCTTCTATCAGGAGGGAGTATTTTGGTGTGAGGTGGATAAAAGGCCAGGAGGAAGGAAGTGAAGGAACAGCCTATTCTCATTGTTTTTTCCAGTGTTTGTTATGTGTAAATTAGCAATCTAAGGTGGAACCTGATTGTTTGATATGAATTACCATATTTAGATATTAGTTACACCTACTCTAGCCTACTATCGTTGGCACAAGGCTCCCAGCAGTGACCATTTTAGGCCAATACTTTGTCTTGAGTACCAAGAATATTGCACATGTAGGCAACTCTTTGTATTCATGACCAAAAATCCAGCTGCATTTCTGTTGATCAGGGCTTTTGTTATTTGCATCAGGGTATGTAACATGGCGCAGTACAGAACAGGTCTCTCACCAGCAATTCATCTGGAGAGAGCTGTTGTTAAAGCCCAGACCATTGAGTAAAAGTGTAAAGACATTAAAGCATAAGAGCATTTAATAATAATGCTTTTCTGTTCTGGGGCTTTGGATCAAGTGATTCCAATCCATCAGCTTTGATTCAGGCTCTGGCAGCATCCTTCTTGAAGAGAATTTCACTGGACTTTTTAAAAGGCAGTCTCAAGGCGTCTAGTAAATGAGGACAGGATTGAACCTTGAGACTGGTTTGGCCCTTTCTGTTTCAGTTCTACAGATTGAGGTCTGAAGAGATGGAAACAGATCTAGCTTAGGCCTTAAACCCATATACACATAGGAAAATTTCACTGCATTTTGCCTGAAGCCTTTAGTAAAGCATGTAGCAGAAGTGGCAGTAGGACTCAGATATCTGAACTCTACGTGCTCTGCTTCATTCTACAGTCAGAAGTTAGCCTTTAATAATTTTCTTTGAAAACCACAGTATGCTCCTAAAATGTGGGGTGTGCTTGTGACACCAACCGAAGTGCATTTCTCACTTTTGCAGTATGATATATGGCTCCAGCACTGTGAGGCTATTAAGGCTTTCAGCTTTTTTAGCTCTTTGGCAAAATGTTAATGAAAATTCAGGACAGATATTTTTTTAAGCTGTGTAAAGATGCATTAAGTGGACCTGTTTGTGGTTCCTTTGTTTGCTATCATGCATGCTAAAATATTACAGATGTGAATTTTAGTATAACAGATAGTTTTATTGCATATGCTAAGCGCTACATTTGGAGATTAGTTCCTCTAAATCTCATTTGTGGTAAAATATGATTTATGCTGCCAAATATGATTTATTAAGTATGTCTCGATAAAGTGAATGGAACAGACCTTTCCAGACACCAAAAAGATATTGATTTATAATATAAGTGTCAGTAGCAAAGAGTAAAAAAAGAGGAGCTGAAGGGTACATTTATTGATATATATTTCATATATACTTTACGTGCTATAACATCTGCTAACAAAATCCACCTGACACGTCCTTATATTTTGTTGCATCCCGTGGCAGAGCTTTCCTTTGGCCTTTTGAAAATGCTAGCTTGTTATTCAATGTTAGTTTGTACTGCAGTACCTACATTGCATTGTGTTTTCCACACGCACACTTTATAAAAGAATTCATTGACTTCATCTGAAATAACTTTCAGAACCCCTAAACTTGATTATTAACATTTGGGTGGTTGGTTTCAAAGGTGCTTGCTTGCACCTTTTCCCCATAGATATCTATCAGCTATAAAAAGTGAACTCTTCTTTTGTGGAGTCTTGTCGCTGTGGCTGAAAAACAACTTATTCCCTTCTTGCAAACATACTTGAATAAGTTGAGAGAGGGGCTGTTGGGAGAAGGAAGGGAGAGCAGGGCTTGGGGTGGGCTCTCTTCTGTGAAAGGAGCACAGAAGAGGGGAGCAATTTACTCAGAACTTGGACAAATGGATCCAATGCTGTAGTTTTGCATCAGCATGATGGAAATGCAGTGTTTACCACTATGGAAAAGCTGTATGTTTAGAAAATGCAAAGCTGTTCAGCACTGCATGCCCAAATCCAACAAAATTCTTGGTTCCGACTGTGTGGCTAGCAGCTCCTTTTAGTATGTAAGATGTGATTTCTTTCAGCAAAGCTAAAATACTCCCTATGTGATGACAGTGTGTCTCACTCCTTTTCAGTATCACCACCTGTCCATACTGTATTTTCCCATTTCTATGTTGTCTTCCCTTGCTTATACTGAGTGCTATCTGTTAATGAACTACTTTAGGACAATGCCAAGGTTACTAGAAATGTGGCAGTCCTCCACTTCCATTTGCAGACCTATCTCAGAGGAATCAAGTCAATACATAGGTTGTAATACTTGTTCTGGTTGAAGTGAGTTTTCATCCAGGCAGTGTAATGATTGAGCACAGGGTAATATTGGCATGACTAGCCACATGTAATTGCTCTTCTAGTAAAAGCAAAAAACACTTTAGTGAAGACTAGCAGTTGTTATAATGGTAATTAACAGTGAAGTTGACCTCTTGCTCAGAAAAGCTCTTTCCTGGTACCCACTGATATCATTAAAAAAGCATCTTAGCATATGTTATGGATTGATGAGTTCGTGTTCATGTTCCTTGTGTTTATTTCAGGTTTGTGTTGGGTACCTCCTCCTCATCATTATCATTATGCTGTTATTACTATTATCATAAAGCACATCCATCGCCAGTAGTGTTGCACTGATACCTAGAAACCTAACAAGCTGGTGAGAGATGGTGTGAAAAAAAGGGCTGGAGAGCAAAATTGGAGCATGGGGACTGAATGACCTACCCAGCGCTGAAGGTCTGTGTCAGAGGTGGAATGGAAACTTCGTTTCTGGCTTCAGGCTACTTAATTTTTAGGGACAAAGTCCTAGTCGTTCTTGTTTCATCTGCAAAGTAGACTGACTGCCATCTTTCCCTTCCTCCTCCTAGCAAAAGGCCAGATCTAATGCACTCGTTCAGTACATCAGGAGGCCCATCCAGTTTTTCAAACTCCACAGGCTCAGTGTAGAAGGGCAGCTTCAGTAAAGTAGCTGCAGATATCTGATATTTAGCTATTTCATATCTACAGGGAGACGGCTTTAAATTATTCTCTAAATGAAAAAGTTTCTCAAAAGTTTGCCTCTGTGCTCTTCAGAGTCATAGGTAGACGTCCCACTGACTTCAGCGGGCGCTGGATCGGCCCACGCACGGAGAAGGAGAAGAACATTTGAATTTTGGAATAAACACTAGGTGAGCTGATAAATCCCAATAGCTTTCTCATTGCCATGGCTGTGTGGGTCCCTACCCCATTCTGCCTCCTACTCTCCTGTCATCTGCTTTAGGGAAATTTCCATGCAGTGTTGCACTGTGCCTCTGTCCTGGGCAGTCTTCATTCAGACACTGCATCGTCCAAAAACACTTTGAAAAACATAAAACAGGGCTATGAGGAACAACCTGATACGGAATAAACTATGGCATTCGGCAGCAATGGGAAGCTATAACAAAACATATATTCAGCAGCAGTGTCCTGCTACCCCTTTGCCTGGAAGGAAAAGTAAATCTAAAAGCCAGATTCTCAAATGAAGCTGGCTTGGGTACGTGAATTGGCAGGTAACAACTAACAGTGTGAAGTGACTTCTCACTGGCTGCTTGCCTTAAGAGAGAAGGCGCCAGCCATGCTCCCAGACGGAGGAGCAAGAGGGTGTCCCACATTGCGACATGTGAGGTTCCTCCATAGATGCCGAGGCCTGGCTGGCAGCTGATTCTCCAGCAAGGCTGGTGACAGCTTGAGGGAAGGGCATCTCACCTGTGCCATAGCAGCATAAAACTACGTGAGTCAAGCCTTGGCATGCATAACTCAACTGAATCAGGAAACAGAGCCCTTACTCAAAGAAAGGGGGGAATGTAAGCAAATCCCAGCACGCAGTTCAGAAATGCTGCTGCAGATATTTTCCACAACAGCAACAGGAATGAAAGAGGCAGCAAATACATGGGGGAGAAATACTTCAGTGGTGGTGCTTGCCAGAGCGGAAGCCTCTGCAATTTTAAGATGGTTGGCTGGGTTCTCAATTGGTATAAACCCATCCAGTGCTTTTGATCTCCTTGTAGTTAAGTTGTTTTGCAGTGACGGAGAATCTTGCTTATACATCTGAATCATGACTGAGCAGCGTGAGCCTCTGAGGGATTCGTATCAAAACTGGATGGTTAATTAGCGTATGGTGTTAAAAGCAGATCTAGTTTAAGTGAACAGCACTTCAACGCACCTATCTAGATAGAGATTTGATCCTTGATTCTACAGAAGAAATATGAGCTGGCAGGTGGCAGCTTAACCCTGACAAAGTCCAACCCAAGAATAAAAAGTTTTAAAATAAACGTAAAAAACCATGAAATTATCCATTTCTCAGGGGTATCAGTGAAGTTCTTAAGATTCTGATTTTCTGTGAAAGTGTATACATTGACACATGTTTATAAATATATATTCGTCATAAGTGTACATACCAGAGCCAACCTCAAACCTTCTAAAAGGCCAGAAGTAATCCAATCAGGGAAAGGAAACTTCCAAGTAATGTAGGTAATCATATCAGAGAATAACAAATTGTGAAGCAAATACTTGAAACAACATTTTTTATGACTGTAATATGTTTGCAACAGACTTGTGAAGACACAGAAGATTTTCACGTGTGTAGAAGGGAAGCAGGCAACCAGCTTCCACTGAAACATATCTTCCCTATTTAATACATTCCCTGATCCTTTTTAATAAAAAATAATATACTGATATATAGATAGCTAGCTATATACACAGATGACTGAACCCAGTCATCTCATAGATGATATGTAAATGGTAACGTAAGACTTTTAGTCACCACTACATATACAATAATTGGCTGCATTGAAAGTCTGCATTGCAAATACAAGATTGTAGTTTGTTTGTTGTGTAATGAATTTTGTTTCTTCACCTGCAATGCCAAAAGCTGTTGCCATGAACAGTACAGAGTGCTGAGTTACTTGCTGTCAAGTCACTCTGGTTATTTCCTATCCTGAAAGCCTTGCCTCTTCATCCCTTCCCTTTGCATACAAAGGGAGAAAACTGAGAAAGTGGGACTGTTGTTTTCTTATCCAAAAGAGGTGAGGGCTGTGCGAGTGAAACACTGATTTCCACAAGCAGCCATCAGAGAAATCTGCACAACTGGTGTGCAGCAGCAAAAGCCCTTTGCCAAAACTCCCCTTCAGTGACAAGGCGGAGGAGCAGCAACCTTCAGGGTTGTTGGAGTGGATACGTAGGGGATTTTGGAGGCAGTGCATTTTTGGGTCTAGCTAGTGTGAAGCGTGCTGGGCCTGCTGTCACACTGTACAGGGACTGGCTGTATTTGCAGGCCTACCTGTGACCTCTGCCTGATGCGGTGTGACAGAGAACGCCTCTTCCAGCCCCAGTGAGAGCCGGTGGTGGTCCTGGCTTCCCTTGCTGCTTCATGGGGGCAAACTGTAGTGTGGAAGATACCCAAGTCCTCCTCTCTTCCAGCCCTCTTGCAAGGGGGGATGTCCTGGTGATGGACATGAGATACAGGTGCAGTTAAATAGGTCCTTTTCCCCTAGGATCTTTTCTTCCCTTTGCAGTCACAATTGAGAAGCCCATACAGCTGTCTCGTAGGTGCTATGCTTTCATGAGAGCTCAGACTGTTATGACAGTAGCATTGCCTGCCTGTTCCAGAGTTTCCCCCTTGAAAGATCCTTATTTAAAATCCTAGCCACCAAGCAGTCTAGTTAGCTAATTGTCAGAGCTTGTCAGGCCATGTAATTAAGTTTTGGACAGCATTCAGATGCCTCTTCAAGAGTGCGTAAGGGAGAATTGCATCTCTTCTGCCCTGTTACTGCAAGAATTGACTCACAGTTCCTGCTGGTTCAAACAGAGCTGTGGATGTCATCGCTGTAGGTTTGGTGGAGGATTTAAGATTAGGAGTTTCTGTAACCTGATCCCACAGAAAAATCCTAGCTAACCTTGCTGCTAGTGCAGGACTTTGTTCACAACTTGCTGGGGATGACCAAGGGGGATTTTTCTAGTCTCATCAACCTGCTGTTAGGAGCTTGCTTATTATAGTCTCATAACTCTGTCCTGGAAGCACTGGGATGAGACAAGCAGCCCTCAAGTTAAGGTCTCTATCTCGGATAGGAAGGTTAAGGCTTCAGCTTCATGGATTTGAGAGAGCTATGCTGCTCACTACTTCTGATGCACACACACAGTTGTTTGGGTAAACAAACTCCTTCTTGTGTCCAAGTGTTCATGAACTGCAAAGACCAGCCTGTCCCTGCCTCTGCCTGAGTGAGGTGGGAGTAAGCCCTAGAGCTTCATTCATCTTGCAAAAAATAGAAAGTGCGTTACACACACTGTTGTTTTGGTTTTTTTCTGGGAAAAATGCCAACATGCTGCTTCTAATTTTGAGGAACTGCCATCCTGGGTGCAGTCTATTGAATTTTGGGGTTGTTTTGTTTTTAAAGCCATGTTATAGAAATTAATGGCAATATGGAAGGCGTTTTTTTGTTTAGAGCGTAATAACAAAAAATCATCTTTGAGGTACCCTAAATGCTCAAACATTATTGCAGCAGAATGTTTTGCTTTTAAACTCTGTGTGCAGCACCTGTGCTGTCCTGATTCATCCCAAGATTTTCAATAGCATCCTAGTGGAGGCAGAATAAAGCATGGCTCTCACTGGAGCCTCTCCTCTGTCAGAGCTCAGCATGGTCAAAAAATAAGCTTAAATCATTGCAAAGTTGTTGAAGCCAATTCCTTTGAGCTGCTCTCAAACTGAGAGGAAATAGTCCTATAACACACAAAAAAAATCTTCATCTGCTTTTATGGTACTTCAAGAAGTGTAGACAAGCAGGGATCCAGGACTGACATGTTTCTGTTAGAGGAATGCAGACTCCATCAACAGAGTCTTGTGTGGATAAAACAAGATTAAAACATGCCAGAATTAAACTAGTAAAGCCTTGTAGTGGCTTCTGAACCCAGCCATTTCTGTTTGTCATACACATCTCTTACTTACTAAATACTGGCTTCTGTGCCCATAGCTGTGTGTTTCTCCGCAGCCCCCTTCAGGACTCAGGAGGCCCAGGTGAGATGACTGTGAGTTACATACTCTGCTCATCGCTTCTGGTGACAAGAGCTGCTTGTCTAGAAATTTCGTCATCTTCATCTAAAGGAAGTGACCTCCTTTCTCTTGATTGCTCTCCAGCAACCTCTGATTGACCGCATTTCAGACATGCCTGGTGACTCTTGTAGTTTCCTTTTTTACTTTTGATTTGTTTTAAGAGAGCACCTAGAAGTGCAGTTTATCTTCCTAGGTGATAAGTAAAAAGGGAGACAGAAGCAGGCTGTGCCATAAAAAGTGCAAAATGTGGATATGAAAGGTAGAAGAAAAAAATGCTTGTCTCTGTGCTAAGAACTAGGGCCACACAGAGATTTACAGCTATGCCGTATAATTACAGGTGGAGTCTGTCGGAGGGCCAGCTGAATTTCTGTTGTAGCTCCCACTGATACAAGGCTCGTGGTCTACCAGCAATGGCCTGTTCTTGTTCCCAATAGGCAATATGCCCTGTCCCTTACTGCTTAGTGGCTTTCACTGGCTGCAGCCCCATGTAGATCACTCCCCAGCCAGTTTTCCCTGCCGTTTGTGCTTCTCCACCACTTCGCAGGAGCTTAGGACATTATGGCCTCACATACTATTTTAGCTGACTGTTTAGTAAAAACCTTAACATTTTGCAAACTTGGACGCAAATAGCACATGAGCTCTGTGCATTGATCTGGTAGGTGGAGCCAGATGATCTTGACATAATCTCTTTGACAAGGTGGGTAAATCCTACGTGCTGTTTGGCAAGAGCAGAGGAAAACTTGCAAGTTGGTATTTCCCTGCTGGGAAAGGCAGCCCTAAGGGAGCACTACCAGGTTGAGCTCAAACCAGTTAACTTATTATTGAGAACCACTGGGACTCCAGGAAGAAAAGAGGATGCTTTTGAAGTTAAGTCTCTCTGTTTATGAGCTTCAATAAGCAGCAGAGACCAGACTGTCCCAAGGGCCAGGGAAAGGGGAACCTCTTGTGTAATTCCTCTGATCTGCAGGTTTTGTTATGTGGATTTTGGGATTTGTAGTTTAGGATTAAAAAGACCAAAGACCTTTTAAGTATGGATTTCATTCAGCTGATTGTGTCATCGTCCACAGATGTGGAGCCAGCCAGTGTGCAGCAGACCCTTCATCAACTAATTAACTCGAGTTGTCAAGCTGCAATCAGTGAGCTGCTCTCATACTAAAATAATAATGATAAATTCCACTCATCTGAAGCAGTCAGCTTCTAGCTGCATGAAGTACAAGTTTGCAGGATCTGTAACTTACTCCATGAAGGAAAATCAGATCTGCACCTCTGCCTTGCTAAAGGCAACTTTGGCTTGGTTCCCTTTCTAGCAGAGTTTGCTGTTGAAGGAGCAGCTAAGGCCAAGTCAGGATTATGCTAGAACTCATAGCGGGGCTAATAGCTGCCATCAGACTGCTGGATGCAGCATACTGCAGCAGTGTGAGTCCTGCTCATTTCGCAAGGCGTGTAGGAGTGGAGAACGTGTGCCCTCGTTGTGCCAAGCCAGGGGAGTTTCACACTGCTAGAGCTTGTGTTTTTCTAGTTTCAATTGCTTATTGATAAGCTGATGTTTGCTGGTTTCTTTTGGGTTGCATTTTTAAAAATTTGTCTGAAAGGGGTATGTTTGTGTTGAAATTCTTCCTGTGGTTATTTTGTGAGGCAAGAAAGGTGCTGCACGTTTCACTACAGGACAGGTTCTAAGACCTGGCTGAAGGAACAAGTGTCCAGAATGCCTTTGGGACCACTTGTCTGACCCACAGAGCTGGCAGGCCAGCAGGGAGCCCTTGCAGGCTCTGGTGAGGATGTCAGCTCTTCTCCCATCCCAGTTCTTGGAGCTTTAATGCCCTGTTACATCTGTCCCGTCACACTTAGCATGCCTATCCTGTCTTAAAAAGATCAATAAAGAAACCCCATTCCGCAGTGGTGGAGGGAGTCCTGAATTCAACCATCCTGCCTCTCTGTCTTGCATAAAAAATTAATGTGTATTGGTCATCTACATATGACCAATTTATAGCAGTCCTGCTCACAATAATATCCAGGCATCAGTGAGGGCAGAAGCTTGCTCCAAGATTTGCCTGGCCTAAGGGCAGTCCTTTGAGGTGTTGAGATTGGAAAAGCACCTTGCAGTGATTTCAGTGTATTTTGGATCAGGCTCCAAATGCAGTGCGCTATTTGAGCCAGGCAGTGAGTATAATTATCTTCTGGGTATTTTCACTTTTTGCTCTTGCAAATACATTCAGCATCTTGATCCTTGGCACGTGGAAAGCAGCAGAGGTACAGGTTTGGCTTTGTAGTGTCTGATCCCTATAGGAATTGATAGAGTTGTGTTATAGTTTGTTTAGCTTTTCTATTTCCAAGTAAAATGAAAGCAAACAAAAGTGATTATTTCTTTGCTTTGTCCAGACAGACTTTGACCAAGGAATTTGTGTAGTCTTCTAAGAAATAACTAGCTTTTACTGTAATGAATCTCTTTGCACAGTGTAAAAACAATAAATAGAAATTAAAAGTACAGTTTACCCTACAGCATAGGTTTGGGTGACACTTATAAAAGGCTATAAAGCATCTTAATTAAAGTTTTATAGGCTCATAATTATGCATTATTTGAGAGAAATATCATTAGCAATACGAGAGCTATGCAGAAATTTAATATGGTCTTCAGATACCTGGAAATATGTGTAAAATAAAGATGTTTCTAAGGAGGTCCTCTTTCCTCATCAAATAAGAAATCCTGTCTAAAGGCAGAAATGCAGAATACAGAAATCAGGAGGGCTGGTTGTTCTCTCTGCATTCCCAGCCATTTCTGAAAACAATCATAGAATTTTTATTTTTTTTTTTTTTTTGTGGAAATGCTCCTCATCACTTTTCAGATGGCTTCTTGGTGATCTGATGCGGAAATCATTTTTTAGTATATAAATCTGCCTTCATGAAAATAACACAGTAAACAAACTGCTTGGAGGTCAGACCACAGAAGAGGCTAACATTGCATTTATAGCAGTTTAATGTATGCTAGGGCTTAGATTTAGCAGGATTAAATTTTGCAAAGGTGCTGTGTCAAGTGTTTCTTACATAGCAGGAGTATCTGAAAACCTAGTGCGAACCAATAGGCAGCACTGAGCACAAACACTCAGGTGAAACTTACGCACAAATTTGACTTTGATTAAATCCAGAGTCTTCACCAGTGTGCAAAATGGGTGGTGACTTCAAAGACTAAACAGATACTTTGGAAGTACCTTTCCAATGAGAGTATCTAAATTCAGGCACTGATTATCTTTCATTCTTTATCATTAAAGCTCTAAGTTATGTCCTGTTTTCTATCAAACAAAGCCCCACAATTAAAGTTTAATAGTATTAAGCACCTTAATAAATAGGGATGAGTTTCTCTCTCTTTTTTTTT
>VYXH01009484.1:509-54894 GCA_013397275.1 Burhinus bistriatus
GCCCGCCCCCCCGCCTCTCTTCTGAGCAGGTCTGAGTGGGGTGTGTGGGGCATGACAGGGGTGCCCTCATTACAGTCTACAATTTCCTCAAGGGGGACCATGGAGGGGGAGGTGCTGATCTGGTCTTTCTGATGACCAGCGATAAGATACGAGGAAATGAAATTAAGCTTTGTCAGGGGAAGTTCAGATTGGACAACAGGAAAAGGTTCTTCACTGAGAAGATGATCAGTCACTGAAACAGGCTCCCCAGGGAAGTGGTCATGGCACCAAGCTTGTCAGAGTTAAAGAAGCGTCTGGACAATGCTTTTAGTCATATGGTCTAGTTTTAGATAGTCCTGCGAGGAGCAGGGAGTTCGACTCAATGATCCTTATGTGTCCCTTCCAACTTGAGATANCAGTAGCTTGTATGGTTCCATGTTTTGGATTTGTAACCAAAACAGTGTTGATAACACAGAGATGTTTTAGTTATCACTGAGCAGCGCTTACACAGCATGAACTTTTCTGTTTCTCATGCTGCCCTACCAGCGAGGAGTCTGGGGGTGCACAAGAAGCTGGGAAGGACACAGCAGGGACAGCTGACCCCAACTGGATATCCCATACCAGGTAATACAGTTCTCATCAACAAAAGCTGGGGGGGGAAGGAGGAAGGGCAGGATGTTTGGAGTGATGGATTTGTCTTCCTGAGTAACTGTTATGCATGACGAAGCCCTGCTTTCCTTAAATTGGCTGACAACCTGTCTGCCGATGGGAAGTCATGAACAAATTCCCCATTTTGCTTTGTGTGTGCATACAGTTTTTGCTTTAGTTATTAAACTGTCTTTATCTCAATCCATGAGTTTTCTTACTTTTACCCTTCTGATTCTCTCTCCCATCTCGGTGGGGCAAGTGAGCAAACGGCTGCGTGTGGCTTAACTGGCAGCTGGGGCTAAACCTCAGCAGGACTGACGGTTTTAATCTGTGAGAAAATATGAACCAAAACTAGATTTAAACTAATAAAATGAAACTGTATATATATTCACTATGGAAGGGAGCCTGCTCCAAAGATTTCTGTCCAAAGGAGGTCAGTTGAGGTTATTTACGCTGACTTTGGTAAGATCTGATTCAACACAGTGCATATGTAGTATAGAAATAAGCTTCTGCATATCACAGATCTGACCAAATATAGCATAAAATAAGAAGGAAAAACTATATATAAAAGACAGAACTTCCGCTGCTTTTATGATCTGCAACTTTGACGTGAAATGGTGGCACTTTTTATTTAGGAATAATAGTACAGATGACAAACATTTCTTTTAATGCCACATCCAAAGAAAGATGTTTCATGTACTCATCAAGAAGAAGGTAATCTAAACTGACATGTTCCAGGAAAGGTATTTCAAGCAAAAGCAGTTGCTATATCATAGATCAAGCCAATGGCACTGCATTTAAAAATAAACACAGGCATGGATATATATTTGGGAGTCAGCAAAACATTATTGTTTCTTCTGTCAGATTTAACTGCTGCTACAATCTTAAAATATTTTTTCTTTAAAAAAATTATAGAGACAAAATGAAGCAATAGAGAGTTTTCATGTTTCATCTTCAAAGGAAGGTTCTTCCCCTGATGGAAGCACATCACTCTCGTTAGTGTAAGTGGAAGTTAATCATGGAAGAGCAAAGGAAAAACTCAAAGTACACAGATATAATATACATAAGGTGGACAACTGCTGACAATGCCCTGTTTTAGTTCATAGAATCATAGAATCATAGAATCACCTAGGTTGGAAGAGACCTTTAAGATCATCAAGTCCAACCATAAAGATAACACTGCCAAAACCACCACTAAACCATGTCCCTCAGCACCACATCTACATGTCTTTTAAATACCTCCAGGAATGGCAATTTCATTCTTGAATTTGAGCCACACCTGTTAATGTTCCCAGAACTGAACTAATTTTAAACTCAGTCATTAAAGTGCTGTCAATGTGTGTAGTGCTACATAAGACAAAGGAAAAAACATTGCTTGAGAAACGTGTAATACAAGAAACGATTCACCATGACAATGCGTACCAAAACTGTAGCCCTTACTTGTTGAGTAACCTCAATCGTTTCAATTCGTCGGAAGGGTAACAATCCATGGGTGCTGGAATCAAGACTTCTATAAAAACACTGGCATGTTTACCATATGGGAAAGGGTGGAGAAATAATACTGATTCTAGTCGGCAGATATTCTTTTTTCCTTATTTACAACTGTTTGTATTCTGCCTGTTCCATAGTGTGCAAGTTTAGGAAGCTTAATTAAGAATTGAAAAGAGAATTGAGGATATAATTAAAAGAAATAAAGATATGAAAAGCTGGTGGATGGGAAAGTCTACATTTTCTATAAGGTAGATGAGTTTTGCTCTTACTGACAAAAGACGTGAGCTGAAATTCAAGCCACTTATGCACTGAAAAAATATTTGTCACCTGTCCTTTTAGATTTATCTCAGTACTATTTCCATGCTTTGTCAAAATGTCTTTCAACCCCAGATTAGCTCCCTAGAGGAAAAAAAAAGTACGTTTGTTGTCTTTTCCAGTGACCCAGCTTTGACAAATTACTGATACATGTTTCACTTAGGGAGAAAATATTTCCACTTGAATTCCTTATTTTCAGTCTGCTGGCACCCTTCAGTTTTGGAAGTAACTATTTTTGTAGTGCCCCTTTAGAGATGTAAATTATTAAAATTTGTTTAGTATTAATGCTAAGTTTAGCTCTCCCAAATTATTTAAACAACTACATCATTCATATTTTATCATTCTCACAGCTTCACCTCTAGGAAATACTACATTACATCTGCAACATATTTCGTATTTTACACTAAGATTATCAGAAATGGTGTAAATACCCCATATTTCTTCAGTGCCTAACACTAGACACTTTCTCAAAAAGGATATTAAAAGATCAGGAGGCAACATGAAAAAAAGCAGGTTATAGAAAATATGCCACAAAAATAAATTCAAGACTGAGCCTTTCTGCTTAGAAAAGAGAGAAGTAAAAAGAGAACCTATCTGAATTTAATAAGGGGCAGATTGAAGTACATTTCAAGACTTCAGCATGTAGAATTAATTTGACAGATAGTGGTGTCTTGTGGTTAACGCCTTTATTGTTCTGGCATGTAAAAAACAGTGTTAATGTTTCCCCAGGCATTTTCAAGTCCCATCCTTGTTACTTATAGATAACTGTGATGCAAATGAGTTTGGCATTTTACTTTACTGAGTCACAATAAAGGAAAAAACTTTCATGTCCTTTCTAGAGGAGGACATCTAACTCCCTGGTCAGTATATAAGATAGGACAGAAAACACAGCTATATTCTTTTCCTAAGCAAAAACTCTAAGAAACTGCTTATGCCTTTTTCCCAAGAAGGGCTGTAGGCCTATAATTTATTATTTATAAATAGAACTAGGCCCAAACCAGAGTACATTTGCTGTTTTTAGTGAGACAGGAAAAAAGTTACAAAGTGCAGCAATAAAAACAGTCATTCAAGGACTTCAGACAAAGAAAAGAGACATGAAAAATTTGAAATAAAACATGACACAGGGAGAGAAGCAAGATCCAGAACACCAAGATTTACATGGGCTTGTCAGTCTATAGTATCTAGCTAGCAACAGCTGCACAGACATTTTAAATATATAGAAGTTTTAGCATTCAAGAAGTTAGAGAAATCGTTAAAGAATTAAATTACTAAATATAGCAAGACCCTAGAAAAGGTACATAAGCTAGAATAATAATCTTTATGTCACTACTGGTGCACACAGTGAACTGTCTCTCAAAGTTGGATATGATGACAGGCTAGCAAAGAAAATTTAAGATTTTATAAAATATGTAGTCACTCCAGATAGCCAAAAAAAACCCAGTGAAGCTTTGCTGCTTAACAGGTCCTGCCTAAATAATAACTGATGTAATGAACTTTCTGATATCATTCTTCATAAAGAAGTCAAGTTTCTATTGTAAATGTAACAACAACTTTTCCTACATTAAAAAGTGGATATTATGGTTATCTTTATATCGTCTTTAATCTAATAAAGGCCCTTTATCTTTAGCTGTATATTAAAACTGTACTATAAAAGCATCCCAAATTATGTAAGAAGAGAAGCTCCCACACACTTTAGGATCCTCGTGGTGTATAACTGAATAATACCCTAAGTGGTTCACAGACAGCTTAGAAGCATATCCATTGTTCATATTGTATGCATGTGTGGAATAAATGTAGTTAGCGACTTTGACTTTCTTTTGCAGTCAGGGCAGGTAATATTAATTTAGCTCTTGGAAATAAAAAATATGTTCCGATACGTGTAAGTAGTAATACCAGCAGGAATAAAATGCAACTTGCAGCAACTCGATGCTTTCAACACTTAGAAGCGACCCAAGTATTTCTAATGCAAATTTGTTGTCTTCAAACAGATATGCAGAAGCAGAGAGAGAAAACTCCATGCAGGAGGAGGACCTGCTATTGGTTTGAATCTGGCTCCCCAAGGAATTTTAAAAATTTTTACTTATACTTTTTTTGTTCTTACTGTCTAGAACAAAAAAAATCACTTCATTTCACAAAGGTGCTACTTTGTAAGAAATTTCCTAAAGAAAGGCTCTCATATGCTGACCCCAGTTGGGCATGTTTGATACCATAGCTCAAGAAGTAAATGAGTGAGGTGCTGGTAGCAGTGGACATCCTTCCTCTGAAGGACTTGGAGCACTCAACAGGATTTGGAAAATTCATCAGAAGTATCCTGAGATCTGTAAAGATAAGAGACAAGCATGTAAGTCTATTTGATTAAGTATTTAGGTATTCACAGGTGTCTACCACTTCAGACAGGAATCTTAATCTACTGGTCCATAGGATATTTGAAAGTGGCATCATTCTGGTTTATATAAAATATTTAATTATCAGGACATGGAGAATGATTTTGTAGGTAGCAGCTGGGTCTGCCTTCTGTCTGGTCCTTATGAATTGGCTACATATTAGTACAAAACAGAAAAACATCAACAGATCATACTCCACCAGGGTGTATATGCTGTCAGCTTGCTTCATTTACTGTTCCACTTCAAGGCCCAGTCTCATAATAGTTAACAGTGTATATATCTTAGGTTGTTCCTGGATTTCAGTATGGATCAAATAATATATTCTTCCTCCTTTATTTGGTTGTGGAACATGGGATTCATTCTGGTTCCATTCTCTACAGACAGCATACACAGATGCAGACTGGTCTGCACTATTTACTCAAGGGACCACCACTCTGCACCTCATAATGAAGACAATATAAACATAAATATTTTTCAAAAATATACTAGACGTCTCACAGCCTAGTGCTCAGACCATTATATCACAAGCAGACAGAGTTGGCTTCAGATGTCCTGACAGACAGAACAGTTGAATCTGCATTCCTTATGCCTTACTTGGCCTATTCTGGGGCAGTACCACTATTTTACGTCATGTGGACATTCAAATACTACATGATCCAATATTTTTTTGCCACAAAGATTTTTCCACATAGATTTGACAAGCCTGATAAACATGAGAATAAATTTGAAATAATTAAAACTGTTAAAGTTTGGGTTTGGGTTTGGTTTTTGTTTGGGTTTTTTTGTTTTTTTTGTTTGTTTGTTTGTTTGGTTTTTTAACCAATAGTTATCCAGCAGTACTAACAGTTTCTCTTTTTGCCATCTGTTATTTTCATTAAGTAATGTGTTATTTTTCGTTGTTTGTTAAATAAATAATAGGAAAAAATGTAAACTCAAAGTTCAGTATTCCATTATCCAGCATTTTTAATTTTGTGTGAACTTTCTCTCTCAACTTGTCATTGTTACTTCCACAGGAACTATCCCTCTATTACCTTTTTCCAGTTAAGCCAGATACTGAAAAAAATAAAACCTCCATGGCTACACTAAAACACGTATTAATGTTTTGCTGTATGCAAAGACTTTAGCTATCACAGAATCACAGAACTGTTTAGGTTAGAAGGGAACTCTGGATACCATCTGGTCCAGCCACCCAGCTCAGAGCAGCCAGGGTCCAGCCAGAGCAGGTTCCCCAAGATCATGTGCAGTCAGGTTTTGAGGATTTCCGAGGATCGAGAAGTCACAACCTCTCTGGGTGCACTGGTAAGCTTAATTTTTTTCACAGTAGCTTGTACGGTTCCATGTTTTGGATTTGTGACCAAAACAGTGTTGTTAACACAGGGATGTTTTAGCTGTCACTGAGCAGCGCTTACACAGCACCTTTTCTGTTTCTCATCCTGCCCTACCAGTCAGTAGGTTGTGGGTGCACAAGAAGCTGGGAGGGACACAGGGACAGTTGACCCCAACTGACCAAAGTGATATCCCATGCCATGTAACACCATGCCTAGCAACAAAAGGTGGGGGCAAAGAAGGAGGAAGTGGGGGTACATTCGGAGTTACAGCATTTGTCTTCCCAAGTAACCGTTTCACACAACTGAGCCCTGCTTTCATGGAAACAACACAACACCTGCCTGCCGATGCGAAGCAGTGAATGGTTTGCCTCTGCTATCATGTGCAGCTTTTTGCTTTACTTATTAAACTGCCTTTATCTCAATCCATGAGTTGTCTCACTTTTAACCTTTTGATTCCTCCCCCATCCTGGGGGGAGTAAACAAGTGGCCGCGTGGAGCTTAGCTGCTGGCTGGGGTTAAACCACGACACTGAGCAAACTGTTCCAGTGCTTGACAATCTCACAGTGAAAAAGCGTTGTCTTGTGTTCAAATGGAATCTCACAGGTCTTAATTTCTGTCTATTGCCTCTTGGCCTTCCAGTGGACACTGCTGAGAAGAGTCTGGCACCAGCCTCTTCATTCACTCCCATCAGCTATTCATCCATTACCAGGATTCCCCTGAGCCTTCCCTTCTCCAGGCTGAACAGTTCCAGCTGTCTCAGTCTTTCCTCATTGCGAGATGCTTCAGTCCCTTAGCACCCCTTCTCTGGACTCTCTCCAGTATGTCTACATCTCTCTTGTACTGTGGAGCCCAGAACTAGGCACAGTACTCCAGACATGGCCTTACCAGTGCTTAGCAGATGGGAGCGATCATCTTCCTTGACCTGTTTGCAATGCCTCACAACCTTCCTTATGGCTTAGCAAAAAGGTTGGGTTCTCTGATAGAGACCCACAAATGTATTTATTCTTTTTCATTTTGACCTTTAAACCTGTATTTCAATACACATAGCTAAAAATTCCAAAATTCTTGTTGTTTACAGCAGTCATACAAAAAGCATTGCATATTTGATAATTTACTTATGTGACATGAAGTAATGATAATAAGATTAGACCTATAATTTTGGATATTTAAGTGAAAGAACTAAGAAATGCTCCCATTGGAATGCTCACTTTTGAGTCTTGCATAAATTTCTAACAGAATCAGGTATAAACTGTAGCTGGGTAATTAAGTGTATGCCCTTAGAAAAATTAAGGATAATGTTTAGTTCCTTATATTGGGTTTATCTCAGGAAATACTTTATTCACCAATATCTCTCCACCAAAATACTGTATAACAAGTAAGTCCTGAATATTTACCCTGAAACACAGACATTACCAATTTCTAATATTGCTCTATAACAAAAATTCAGCTTATTTCTGCTAAAGGTGACTTTGTCTTACCCATTAGGTATGCTACATTTGTAGAACCTATTTTTAAAATATTTAAAGCTAACCTTATTTGTCCTTAGTCTCCAGCTGCTTGCAATGCTCAGACAACTACTGGAGGTGTCTGGAAGATGGTAGTTCAACTTTGCAGGAATATTCAAGAATTAAAAGTTTGTTTTCATTCCTGGCAAGAGCAACTGCAGCACAGAATCTTTTGAATACACATAATGCCAGGGCATTGAAGTAACTGTTTACAACTCAAGCCATCACTTTTTAAGTGTGGTCTTGGGAGAGCCAGAGCACCCCATCTTTTAAAGAGTGTAAAAACTGTTCCCAGTAGACATCACCAATGATCTTCAGTGGTCTTTCTTTGCTTAGAGTCTCAGCACAACATGAATCTTTTGCATCTCACAAGCAAGACCCTTTAGTTCAAACTCACTGCTGCATTTACCATGGATGTATGGTATATGGATATGTGACAGAGCTATCACACAGTTGGCTTTTAGTAAGGACAAAAAAAGCTTGCATTTACCTACAAAATAATATGTAGACAGACGGACTCACATGCCCTCTCTAGAGCCTGGTGAGTAAGGCACTGACCTGAAAGAGATTTCAATTTATCCCCTAGTTCTACATGACTTGAGTTTGTCCCTGCTGCAAAATTCTGACCTGGCTCCAGACTTAAAACCTGAGTTTCTCTGGGTGAGCCTAGCTTTAGACTTTGTGGAAGTATGTCTCATACGGAGGTCTGGGTGTAGCCTTGGCTGGTCCATTCTAGTGATTGCTAGAGTTTCCCCTCACACATCCTGGTTTCCAAGGGAAGCCAGGTGTACAAGCAGGAAAGGGACTACAGTGGACTTTAGTGGTTCTCTCATCAGAATGGTGGGAGACACCATAATATGCACCCACACAGCACTATGAAGGTGTTAAGGTTATGCCCTGGAGGCATCCATCTTCCTCCTTTTTTCCACTGACTTAGTCAATCATTTTTGTCACTTAAGTAATGTGTCTTCAGTGATGCTACTGCATTCCTCTCTTCTTCCCCTGTAACAGCAACACTGTAGAGCAGGTGCAAATAGTTTCAGGCTCTCTGCTCATTCTCCAAGCTAAATGTTCAGCTAGGGCCTGTCAGCCTGGTAGCTGAACTAGCAGAGTGCCTAGCTTGAGCGAATATATCCTGATTAGTAACTTGCACATGGAGCTATACAGCATCTGGACTGGCACTGGCTCACATCCAGGAAGCTTGAGGACACTGTAAATGACATCAAGCTGTATGTGTGGATATTTATAGAAGTATGAAGAAGTTGGCAACTAAAGATCTGCCTAATTATTCATTATATTAGCAGATTATAATTCTAATCCAATCTTTTGTATAGGCCTAAAATCCACTAACAATATTACTGGGTGTATTCCAGGCTCAGAGCCTAAACCATTGAGCAGAAAGAAGCTTCAGCAAAGACACAAAGGACTTCAGTGGACAGCATGAGACTGGGTGTGGATACACTGTCTGACCACGGGTAATCAGACTAGGCTAGTGTCCCTTAAACAAGCTAAATTTTATTTTACTTCATGCTTGCCTGGTTTGGTTGACTGTCCTTCATGGAGAAAAGCCAATTAGTGCTATTCCTGGCCAACAGGAAGCAGCAGTTGGAGTAGCCTCCTCAAGATCCCTGAGGGTTACCCATCTCCAGCATTGTTAGCCGAGCAGCTCTTTGAATTTAACATGTTACACAGGTGGTGGTGGTTCATCCTGTAGTCCTGCTAGCTACCTCCACCCTTGCTACCCTGAAAGCTTCCTGTTGCACAGGGACTGAGGAGGTTATTTGGCCTGGGATGTTGTGTCATCTTTGTCTGTTTCATAGAATGTACAAATTCACATGTTCAAGGACAGTTGTCAACTGGGAATCTTTAATTTATATAAGGTAACTTGGTGCTCCATTAGCAGTACAAAGAGGCAATAATTGTATCGAAGATTCCAGCTGAGAGTCAACAAAATGAGCAAAGCAAGAATGAAAGTTCTTAGTGGAGAACATCTGCTACTACAATAAAATTATGTTTCTTGATTTCACTCAGGAATCCTGCCAGATACTATTGGAGGATTAAAGCAACAAAATGAAAGATAAATGTGTCCACTGAAGAGCTGGTGATTTCTTTTCTAAAGAAACATTATTGTGGACTGTTCAAGAAAATACATACACAAATAAACCCCCACACGTTAAGTTCTACTGCAGCTTCTGATATGTGTTATTTAAAAATAAAAAAAAGGCTCGAAGAAACCTGTTGGGTAATTAGATCCTGAAATACAACTCAGCAACAGACACATAGGCACCATAGTAATAACTGCAGCTGAACTTAGGATCTAAGCTTTTAGACATAAATGAGATGCCCATACTGGTTTACTGGTCCTTATGGAGTCCCACATACAGGAAAATGTCTAGATTTACTGCAAGGCAGCTTTTAATTTAACTATCTACAAGATTTTAAAAGCTTCTCAGAGTACGTTTATACTGCAGACAGCATACACTGCAGCTTATGTAGACATTTGTGACCTAGCTTTAAACTGCTATCCATTAGAGCACCAGGATGTGCTACAAAGCCAGCACAAGAGAGTGGGTGAGTATTGTGTCAGTAATGTCTGTTTCTTTTATCAAATTCTGTAAATTTTAGTGTTCATCTCTTGACATTTTCTTTCACATAACAGATGCCCTCAAAAAGAAAACCATATGTTCTACCTGATTTTGGTTTAAAAGAAAAGTTTGTAAATAACTTTCTGTAGCTATCAAGCCAGATGCCCCAAAATGAAACTCTTATTTTCTGACTAACTCAGATAATTTTAAAAAAAAGTGTGTAGGTAATCTTCTGTAGATACAAAGCCTTCTTAGAGTGATCTGATACACATTAGGAGAACCTCTGCTTTGATGAACCTGAGTGGGACAAGCCCAATGTGAATCAGAAAATTCACAACGTACTATAGTGAACAGGGTGACTCCTGTAAGGACTTAATAGCTCAGAACTTGATTTGCCAAGGAATAATGAAATTTGCCTCCTAGAGATTATTAGCCTGAAGTAGGAAGAGATTGTAGAAAAAAAGGTTTGGGCCTTACACTAATTGTGCTCCCAAATACCAGAAATGACCATCTGAAATGCATATCTCAAGAAAATTTAGTTAATAACCCTAGGAACATGTGGTGACTATCCTTAGCTTCTCTTTTATGTGTTCTCATTTCTACCTGCTGTCAGAATAAGACAAAATACATGGGAAATTGGCAACATTGACATTTCAGGCTGTTTAGCATGAAGGAGAAATGACATCTCAGAGCAATTAGGACACACATCTATTGGCTGTTCATTCTGCAGCAAGATGAACATAATGTTTCCAGCGGCAGGTTGAAAGTAAGCCCTACATATATGCAATTTAGTGTCATTTGGTCAAGAGACTTACTCAGTCAGGTCCTATTTTGTCTGCAGAGACCAAATCCACTCAATTGCAACAAACAAATCTTTTCAGTTAGTTGTAGGGAATACTTTGCGTACAACAGTTATTCATAGCCTTATTGTGCTTTGGCAAGGAACACAGATATGCAGAAAGGATTTCACATGACTCCTAATTGCTGCAAGCAAACAGCAGGACCTCAAAGCAATTTTCAGAGTCAGTACAAAATGGGAACCATGATAATACAAAACAGAATATTTTTTTTCTAAGCTGTGAGTTGGAGAGTTACTGTTTCTTATTTTGTATGTACTATTATTGTAATTTACAATATCTGTAGACCATTGCTAGATTTACAAAACAGAAAAGATATAGGAAACACTTTGAGACTAGATTCCTAGATCCAGAAAATCTATAGTGCACATTGCTTAGCTGCACCCAGCCTGTAATAAAATGCAAAAGGAATAGTAATTTTTAGAAACTAAATTTAGAAGCCATAAAGGAGACGTGCTGGTTTATAGCTAATGGCCCCTGATGAAGTATGCCAGCTGGTGGCTGTGGCTTCCCTGTTTCAGAGTTTTGCAATGCAATGAACCATACTCTTGGATGACTCACTGCCCACAGGCAGGGCCAACCTGTTTGATGCTGAAGAAGAGCTAGCAGGAACAGTGGGGCTCTGACAAGGCAGACAGAGCTGGCCATGCCCTGTGGATATAGCCAGAACATAGTGCTGAGGTTCTTGTGTACAGGCATAGTGACAGAATCAGCATAGGATGTATCTTCTGTTCCTTTTGCTGGTTTTGTATTTTTATTTACTGTGTGTTATGGTATACAACAATTGCTTGTTATCTGATATGTTCTTAGCACTGCTTTCTCTGCTCATGCTTTCGAGTCTTTCCCTGTCTTTAGTTACCACCCTCCGACACCCATATCTTTTTCATTTGGCACTAGATTCCCCAAGATAAAGAATTTACTGAACTTTATTTTTTGATGGATCACACTCATGTTTATTCATTCATTTACCTGACGGATATGCAAAGCTAACAGAGTTCCCCACACTCTACCCTACTGCAAATGCAACGGCTACAAAAGTACAATGGAATGTACTAATCTTTAACCCTTTCTGGTTTGACCTCATGCCTGGCTCTGCTTGGAGGTGGGGGTTGGACTAGACACCTCCTGAGGACCTCTCTGATCTGGGTTGTCCTGTTATCCTGTGAACACAGGATAATTTTTCCTATGTTACTAAAAGTTGTCCTATCACTGACTTCACTACCTGAGTTTCTCTTTTCCCTCTCCTTTATTCCATCAAGTCCAGTTTACAGCTTCTTTGTTCAGTAATGTCTCAGTATTTCTGCACATAAATAAGGATATGATGCACAGACTACAAGATTTCCAGGGCACAGCCAAAACCAGTTTATGCCTGCACTTTACCTAAAATAGTGTCGGTCCTCCTCCAGAAGTAAATATGTAGTACAATTAACAACACATTTTAAGTTGTTCTCTAAAACATCCTATCTAGATGTTCTATTAGGTAATTATTAGTAGAATTTGTTTGAGAAGCCCAGAAAAGCTAACTTTGTGATTTTCTTAATTCAAAATATTTCAACCTCTCCATTTATCTTAGTAGCTTTCTTATTAAAGATATCACTTACTAAGGAGAAACCTCTATTTATATTATCTGCTCAGTTGTGCTTTTACCTTGAATACAGCAGCAGTACATTTTTAACTTATGTGAAAAGACTAACTCTGCATTTATACAACTTGATATTCCAAAGAAACAAGGGCATACATTCATGTTGTTGGCATTCCTCACATGAGTGGGGAAACCTGGATATCGGAGTTGAGAATAATATATCTCTTTTTGGAAGAGATTACTGACATTGGTAGTATTGTTATTGGCATTTTTTGGCTGTACTCTCATTCTCTCGTGATTCACCAGGGCTTCAGAGAGGACCAAAGAACTTTGCTATCAAGCTTTTAAAAGTTAATCAAAAACCCTAGGAATTGTCAACTTCTTGCTGACTGCCTTCAGAAGCAAAATACCTCCAATATCTCTATACAGAGCTGCATTGTGCATCATAGATGGTTAATTGAGTCTAAGCAAGGCATTTTTTCCTTTAAAACGTGTTCTAAAATAACAAAGACCACGTGGAAAATTCATAACCTCTTTTTTGCAGGGAAACATACTTTCTTATCATAGTAGTGCTTTTTGGTTGTCTTCATATAATTTTAGTGAATCTTCCTTATATTCCCAATATACATTGGGAGTACAGTGAAATAATGACACATATATTTGTCTCTCAGTCAACTCCAGAGGTTAGAAAAACAGTAAAACTGATGTCAGTCATTGTTTTTAGGACAGTCTGTACTCTGGTATGCAGTCCTTCACCTCCAAACATAGTTACAGCCATACCCGTAACAAAGAGATCAGGTTCTTACATTCCTTCCTTTTGTGAATGGCACAGATCTGATTATGACTAATCAAACACAGTGCAAATAATTGGAGGATAATTGTGTACAAAGGCAGACTTTTCAGTAGCTCTGCACAATGAAATGTTTATAGCTTGCTGAATTTAAGATACTACATTTAATAATAGACTTTAAGACTGAATAAAAAAGGGAACAAAAATCCTCCTCTTTAGTATCCCTAAGCAAGCTTTGCATGTAACTTCCTTGAGAAGCATAGTCACCAATCCCTTCAGCATGAGCCAGCTAAACGGGGAGCAAAGAACAAGGCGAGCTACATGATTCTGGCCCCACAGCACAAGCCAGCAAAGGTAACGGGGAATGGCATTCCTCTCATCCCCTGTCTCAAGTGTGACAGTTAAGAACTTCTGTTTCCTGCTCATACTAAAAAGGTAAAAGCTTTCTGCTCTGTAGTGTAGCCTCCATGTTTTTCCAAGGGGCACATTAAATTGCAACCTCACTTTTACAGTATTTTTCAGAACATACACCTTACCTGGATACACTCATGCCAAACTGAGTTATGCGGTTAAACAGTAAAGGCTTCACTATCTGCCTGGGAAACACGAATAATCAGGTGGCAAATGCTTCCATTGCTTAAGTAATTGCAATGGTGTTTTTAAAATTACAAGTAAAAAAAACCTCTGAGTTGGTGGTTATAGCTAGGGTGATATTTTGATATGTGGGTCTCACAGTAACCTGCAGTAGATGCTCTGAAACAAAGTGTTCCAGACATTCATCCATACAGAGGTAATTGAAGAAAGACAATGAGAAACAAAACAAACCTTGGATATTTGAACAAGGTTTATGATGCTTTGTATTTATTTTCTATGTATAAGTAATATTATCTTGCTGGAACAGATTCAATGATTGGTTCACTGTTCATGAAGAACTGTGTTTCTAAGAAGATGTCACAATACCCATTTGTTTTGTGTAAAATAACAGAATACAACTGGAACACAGACAAGGCGGCAGGCTTGGTCAGACTCCTGGTTTCGAAACAATAACTCAATGTGAAGATCAGTTAGTCCTACTTGCTCGTAATCGAGAGACTAAATAGGATGAAAATAAGACGCAATAAAAGCTGAAGACTGTACATAACAAGGAGTAAACTCATCTTCAGAGAAACAGTTGTGAAAAGCATGCTGTCGCACTGGGCTGGTTAATAACTACCAATTGCTTTGTCATATGCTCTGAACACATGAAATAAGTGGGATCATCATGCTTGGATGCTTCACACACAGTCTGCAGAAATCATGAACTAACCAGAGAAAAGTTATATGCCATTTAGTAATGTAATTAGATACTTCCGCAATAAGTCCAGTTTCAGCACATTCACCTGTGGCATGAATGACTTTCTAAAGGAAAGACCATTGCTGCATCACTGATGTATTATGGGATTTATTTGTTCCAGTAAGCATATCTGAACGTCATTCTTTCAAGCTGCAGAAAAATGGTATTCAACAGTGCAGACTCATACATATTTCCACTACCTTTGTTCATTTATGTTTTTAAAGACATACTGGGGAGGCAGTTGTCTAAACATAGGTATCTAGAGCAATTTTAGACGCTACAGCATGTTCTACATCACTTTCTGATCTTGCTCCACACATACAGAGGAGGTCTTTCATAGACCTAGTCATATCTGCCAGCCTCTGACATTTCTAGTCCTCCAAACTGTTTCAAAGACAAGTTACCTATATTTAGGTGGTTAAGCCCAAAGCCTGCTAAACTTATAAACTGAAGCTATGTCCAAATCAGGAAAATGTTAGTTATACATCTTCCTCAGTTATACATTTTGTTAATTAAATATCTTGCCTCACGTGGGAGGCTACAGACACCAGACTTTCTAAGAGATTGCAACTGCTCAGTTGACACACTACCCAGCCTCCAAGCTCGCTCTTTTACTCTTTCACAGGGAGAAAGTCCTATAAACACAGGTGAGATTTGCATTTTTCTTCTTTTTTCCTTAAGCCTTAGTGTCTAAAGTGCCCAGAATTCATGGAGATACAGAATTTGATACTGGATTTTTCCAAACAACTGCTTGTTGCATTTTTTTGTGTCTGAAAATTTTGTTTAAGTATTGAAAGTTAGAGACCAGGAGTATATCCGCACAGTAATTCATTTCCAATAGTAACCATAACATGCCACCTAGTATGTCCAGAAGCCACTAAACATGATTCATCACACTTAAGGTGCCTAAGACACTTTCACAGTCATTGTCACTGACATGTTCCCTGGCATGGCTAGACGTGCTAAAGCTACATTCCTTTCTCTCACGCTCTTTAATAACGCTCTGACTCAGTTTTTGTACTCCTGGAGAAGAGAATTACAGCCTTTGCTGTACACAGGACAAAACATTAACCAAACACTGTCTTTTGAATTTGGACCTCAAGCCTTCATGTGAAAACTTCCAAACAGACAGATTCCGTATACTAACTAAAGCAACTTTTACCCTGCCAACTGACAATCGCCCTTTCCTAACTTCCAGTTTTATTTTTCAGCTCTTTCCAGTTCAACTTAAGAACTTCTCATCCTACATTGTATCTAATGAGTTCTCTGTGATGTCCATTCCAGATGCTACCTCCATCTCTTTGCCACCCAGCTGGCTAGTCTTACAGAAGACTGGCCTACAGAAGACAGCTTACCTATTTCTACCCCAGAGTTCAAGGGTCTTCCCTTTAGTCCTCCCTTCAGCACCAATTACTGAAAGTGAAGTCTTGCGTCAGCAAGTTTCACTTCACTTTCATGCTTCTCCTTCCTTACTGCCACAGAGTCAGCCTGACGAACTCATTAGAGGACCACAGTACTAATCCTCAGCTGCTGTCCAGGGAGCCATGGGAGACTACCCTACTGCTGTCAGTTCTGTCAGACCTTATGCTTCCACGAACCTATTGTTCAGCTGCGTGGGAACACACATGCGCATTCGCCACCTGTATTTTCTGTAAGGCATAGGAAACATGAAATTGTGCAAACAGGAAGGGTGTCAAGTGAATTATACACAAACAAATCTCCAAGAGACAATGTCTCTGACAAAGAGACACATTCCAATTATTTTCAAGGTAAGGTGAATTTAGTACATCAAAAGCAGGGTTCTGAAATACAGGATTAGTTTACAGTTTATGGACGGTGATATTTGTCTATTTCTCTCTTCATTTCTGGCAAATTTATCTATATTCCTATATTCAAACAAGCAGGTGGGAATTTTGTGGGCCTTTATATTAGAAGTTGATACTGTCCTTGCATTAACCACTTTGTTTTAGGTGCTGCGTTGCAAGTGTGACAACTCCTCTGAGCAGTTCTTTTCTGAAAAAAAATTATAGCCTTCTTTGCTGGCTGCAGTTGGTATCTGGAACAACACCAAAGCACTTAACTTACCAGTGATTCATTCAGGTTCCCTTCCAAATTGTATTAAGACTAACATAATTGACTTCCATAAATTTAGAACAAAGGAAATGTGTTTCTTAATTCAGATTGCATTTGTTTTTAAACCAATTTGGTTTCCACTTTATAAAAAGAGTAGCATGAAGGTTATACATTTGAGTATGGTCTACTGCTTAAAACTGGGTTACAAGTTCACAATTTTACTTATGATAATATCTTAATGGCATATTGTAATATAGATGTGTTCAAAAGTCAGTATTTTTCATACTGCTCTTTAAGTCACACTGTTTTAAGTAATGACAGAATGTGTTTGCAACCATGAGGCAGCTAGAGAATGTAATGAAAACCATGGAGAAGTGGTGGTGCTATCAAAGGAGAATTCTGGGAGCAAGGCTATTTATGCATCCCTCTTTTTTGTGCGTTTTGTAGACTGTGTAAAAAGAAAGAAGAATCCTCCTTAAATAGGAGACTTCTTAACACTATTATCTCTTGAGACATTGCCCTAATTTGCTCAGATAATGCTTTCACTTCCCCTGTTTTACAGAGTAATTCAGTGTGATTAGTACAAATCTTCAGTTAAAACCTGAAATCTCTCCTTGTATAAGTCAAATGTACCAAATGCTTATCTCTTGAGAAAAAAGCCTTTATCACATATTCTTCCTTCTTGTTGATACTTCAGAAATGCCCTTGCTTTTATTAAATTCAGTAGATTTGCTTAGCTTTATAGCAACTCATATCAAACTCCAATGTTTACCTAGAAACATTGACTTGCATACTATTGGAGTTTTTAGGGTCTTTTAAATATGAAATGACATTCAGTTTGTATTAGAAAAGAATACATCAGGGAAAAGAAATCTAGTTAATTACACTTTTTATTATTTCCAGGCTTTAAATGTTCACCTGAAAAAAGACACAGCTGGGTTTTTTCATATCTTCTAATTCACATGAAAAAAAATCCACTTTTTCTTCCAGGAGTGAATTTTGCTTTGATATTTCTGATTATAATGGTGCTAACACATTAAAATTAAGGCTTGTCCAATATAATAGCAATTTCAAGAAAAACCGTTCTAGGTTTCTCAAAGGCAGGTTTACTTACTGTAAAATAAGAAGGATTCATTCCTGTGTGGGGACAGTTGCTTCTAAATCACTTTTGTGAAACAACAGTAAATGAAAGGGGACTCATTTATAAGATAGAAATGCTGTGACATAAAGAGAAATTACTGAACACTCGCTGTGCAATACTTGTATAGCATGAAACAGCTTTTTGCTTTGTCAGTAGAAATAAACCTGAAGGTAGTGACTTCCTAACAGGAAAGGAAACTTGCTTTGTCCTTTTTCCCTAGATTTATCAAAAGACAGTGTGAGTGAGGACGTTCTGCTTATTTTTTAATTAGAAATCCAGACTTCTTTCAATGCTAAGGTCTGCTATTATGTCTACTGGAACTTGGTGTGACAAGGAATCCACCACTTGTGCTGAAGTGTTATTTGTCTGAGGATAGAAAGTGAAAACCTCAGCAGTACTCCTTAGAAATAAGTCTACCTATAATGCATTGATGCAATTCCTGTGGTATGTCCTTACTAACCAAGTTCGTTACACCACACATTATTTGAAACTGTTGGCAGAATCTAACTATTTGTTGCTCACTTTTTTACATGAAAAACTCTATACCTAGAAAAATAAGCCATGATGTGTGTGTATTTGATGGTAAGTTTGATGTGCTATTTTACATGCATTCTTACTGAGAGCACATTTCCTTTGGTGCCTTTCCTATACTGGGTACTCTATTTTTGAATACGTAATATTTCAAACTTACTACAAACCTACTATTATTCATCAGCCTTACACATCCCAGGAGAGAATATAATGTAGAAGAAAATATGGTAAGATGAGAGAGATTGTTTAAAGCAATAAGCATTCATTGCTGTAGGTTAACTGCTACTTTTCATACTGTCCTGTGTGAAAAAATATGCACAATTTTAACACGAAAAAACCCCACATTTAGCAAGCTTTCTTTATGAGATAAAAATATTGACTTCTTGTAGCAGACAGGTAATCAAGATTATAAATGGAATATAGTTAATAAATGGTAAGAATACAGAGCTGGGAGGTAAAGAATTACATGATTGTCTATTCCATCTCACCACACAGAGGCAAAATTAAGGGTGCCCTTATAATCTTTAACAGATGTTTGTCTAGCGTATTTTTAAAAAAGAAGATGTTTCTGCAGTGCCTATAGATATCTCATTCAAACCTTTCATTAACTAAAATACCAGAAAGATACTCTTAATATACCATCCTTTAGCAGGACTAGCCCTCTTTTCTGACTCCTGTTGCTTGATGTCGCTCGCATTTCACACTGTATAAAACAACAAAAATTGTTTAGGTTTGTTTTGTTCTGTTTTGTTTTGTTTTTAAAATCCTTAGAGATTCCTTTCCCATTAACTAATTTTTCTCTTTATTATTCCTCCTTTTAAAAAAGTAAAAACTTCTAGGTAGTTTTGATGCAAAAAACTATGCTGGTTTCTTCTTTATTTCTGATTTGATGGATGGGTAAAACATCCTGGAGATAAGAGACCCTAAAAAAAACAAGCCAGAAGATATCACCAAAAGCAACTATTTTTCAGGAGTCTGATGATGGAGAGAGAAGTAGTTTCCTTGGTCCTGCACAAGATCTGATTTGAACACACTGTTAACAATGGCTTGGATGGGTATATTTTCATTAGCTTAAACAGTATGGGCTAATAAAAACTCCATGGTCTATTTTATTTGAGCTAAAACAAGGTTATCATTAGACAGTTCTGGGTAAAGATTCAGAATACTGACTCCAGTGCTTCCAAAGTCTTTACTGGTTTTGCTGACTCCTAGCCCTCTTTACGCAGTCTGGCCGAGCTTTGTGTTTGGGCTCTTCAGCAGGGAAAAAGGTCAACACGAGATTTGCTTGGAGTGAACCTGCCCCTTTACATCTCTTAGATGATGTAACAAAAGCCACAAACCTAGACTGACACAAATGTCACTTTTATAGGACAGACACTGTCATAGGATTAAATATTATTGAATGAAGTTCTGAAATATTATTCAAAAACGTCCCAATCTCACTGCATAATTATAAAGAAAAAAGTGCTGATTCCTCAGTTCTGTATATTGGGAGTGACTTGAATTTGAGGTTCAATAAGATTCAAAAACTTTTTAATTGCATGCAGATGGCAAAGATTAATAGAGTTAGCATTCCAAGTGAAAAAGAGTTCTGACCACCACCTTAAGTGGTATTTTCCAGCTGATGCAGACATCTATACTGAGATTCAGAAATGAATAAACGAACAGTTTAGATCATACTGATCTGGTTTGCTTCACTAGGGCTTTTTCTTGAATATTTATGAAATTAAATTGAAGAAATGTAAGCAATGCATTTTATAAACTGAGATAGTTCTGTACAGTCACAGGTTTATTACAGAAAAAGCCTACAATAACGGAATATTAAGATTACACCTGAAGTTCACAAAATGACGGGGTTTTTTGCCTGTAGCACTACCAGGTCTGTGCACACAGATAGTGCAATACCTTGCAGAAAGTGAGTTAGGAGGTAAGCAGCAGATTTACAGGCAGATTTACAGAGTTTCTACTTTACTTGATTTCATCTACATCTAAAAACAAAATAAATTCTTTCTTCTTTTTTCAAACTTGATCTTTCTTATTATTATGCCTTAGTGGAGCCAAAGTCTCATAAACAAAAGTGGGCATTTGGTTTATGCTGACATAATCTGGGAAGAAAATATAAAATGTTGATATAATAGATATACTATTACCTTTACTGTTAATCTACCTGTGGGAAAAAAGGATAATTTTCTTGGGTTTGTTTTTATTTTGAATATATTTTTGTGGGTATACTTTCTGATGTGTTCATTGAAATCCAGATGTTACTTGCAGCTGTACTTAATACTAAGTTATATGCCATAAGGGTACGTTCATTGTAAAAGATAAATAATGGTTTTCAGGGAACACTGCTGTTGTTACAAAACAGTTTCTAGAACATATCCTATTTCTCAAGTGCACAGAGCGCAGTGTTAATTGTCAAATGACAGAAGTTTGGAGGAAGAAAATCAATTCATTCCCCCAAAGTGAACTTAGGGATTTCTGAAACATTACTTTTGGTCTGTTAAGATTCTTAATTTTTACCTATAAGGAAAAATAGCTTTGCTATCTCTTTACTGGAAAAAGTATATGCTGCTACAGGCATCCAATTTTTTTGTTTTTCATAACCCACTCCTACTCCAAAAGACTGCAATGTGGGTTTTTTGCCCTTCAAAAGCCAAGCAGCAAGCTGTCTTTTCTGTTGAACAGAATATTTTGCTGTCATCTTACTGATGCTTCCCTCTGGCTTCATGCACTCTAGACTACAGGAAGGTTGCACTAGAGATGTGTCACCCCAAAGCTCTTTGGTATCTGACCTACATTAAAGTCTTTGTTGATACCTCTTTTCTATTCGGTTTTCACATGTATTACTAGAGTCTGTTGCACAATGAACAGATGTTCCTCCTACTGTGCTGTATGATTGTTTTAAGTTACTTTTTTAGAATGGATGTTCTCCTACATGCACTTCATTTTCTCTGGTTTTTATAAGCTAACAGCTGACAACTAATTCTTGCTTAAATATAAGGATAAATGCTTATTACGGAATCCCACCCAGACCATGGGCCATCATTTCTAGTAATTAGAGCTAGCTCAGGGTAATACAGTATGCCAGAATACATTGATGTATCAATAATGAGAAGAAGAAATAAAACAGTAGTCTAAGGAGCTAGGCAGGGAAACCATCGAGTTCAAGACACAGTAAGTCCACATTAAAAATTTTGTCTGCAACCACGCAAAATCACACTGGGAGTCAAATACCACAGCAGGGTTCAGAAACAAGAATCAGGGTCAGGAAAGAGGCTGAAATAGGGCAGCAAACAGGCACATGCAGAAGAAATAGAAGAGATGCATAAGTTAAATAGAAAAACTCAGGTATATCTCCAATATGCACCTGGTAGAAATCCGTTAAAGGCTAGCTAGACATAACAGTCCACTGTATTTCTGGGAACAGTTGGCTTATCCACTGCAAAGTAGTTGCCGGTGAGACAAAGGGGCTGAGGGAGATCAATAGTTAACTGGTTGCTGGGTGCTACCAGAGGCTTACAAATTCCTGGTAACACATTCAGTCTTTCTACAGGGAAATACTTAGAATGGCTCACTTGATAAGAAACTACTAACCTGTGAGGGTAACAAAATAATCCCATTTTGAGTTCTGACATAAAAAGAAGAGAAGTTTCTAAGGAATAATATGGAAACTAGCAAAATGAGTGTTTCAATATTGGAAAAGATGCTCAGCTGCAGATTTACTACTTTATCTACTCCAATTTATCCATCCCTACTACAAAGTCAGAATAAGATTTACAAATATTGGTGGACTTCATATGCACAGTTCCATGATGAATATATCTTACTGTTTTGTCAGAAAAGGAGGGGCAAAAAAGTAGGACAGGTGATCTGTATTATGTGTCAAGTTAGAGATCTAAACACTGAAAAATCCAAAGACTGTCAACAAATAGGGGCTTGCAAGACAGAGTCCTTCAGCAATAGAAAGGTCTTAGAAAGTATTTTTTGGGGTGGGGGGTGAGGGAGAAAAACACGTTTAGATTCAAACCTTGAAGAACCCCAGTTTTTCAAGGGATGCATTTCTGCAATGTGCAGGTTGCTGATTAAGAGAGAAATACAGCTTTCTGTAGAAAAGCCAGGATAACTCAGTAGTTTTACAGTTTTTCATCATTCATGGGTACGTTTACATCAATAATAAATATAAGCTACAGATTTCTATATCAAACCTGTCTGCATTAAAAGTGAAGTTAAATTAGAACATGGTATTGAGCACTCAATAAGACTCCTCAGAGTATTAAAACCTAAATCCATTTAGGTTTCTACTTTATTTTGTTGAATTATGGTAGAGGAGATCAGGAACCCTATAGAATTTTGTGGAGGTTTCACTTTTTCTGTTTTCATAATTTATATTTTTTATCACATTTTTAATTAGCTATGATTGCTAATGTAAAACAGACCGACTTGCTGTGTCAACCACCACTAACATGTATCATGTGGGCTGCAATAGAAACAATGTCATTTAACTACTGCTGCTTTCCTGATTGACAAATCAAGGACATTCAAATGTCACTGACCTTTGTTTCTTTTACTGTAATGCCTGCTTTTATAGGTTTTCTACGTCTCTTTATTGTAAGAAGTCTTGTGGCCTGATATGACGGAGACAGTCTTTATTAACCAGTGTAATCCTTATCAAAATACATAATCTTATTATCCTTTACTGTACATTTAGTTACACAAATTCTCATATGAAAATGAGAGGAGGGATTTTATCCGTGTAATGGTTGAGCAAAATTGAGTAAAATCTGGTTCTTATATCAAAAGGAACAAGATTTCCTAATCTGTTACGGTTTCCTGGAAGTAGCAGCAAATGTCTTCTCCCTTTTAATATGAGACTGTTGTCATTTTCAAATAGCTGTATTGTCAGAACACATATTTCTGAGAATAAGGTTATCCCTACTATACATTCTTCAGATGTGTAAAACAGAAAAACTGCCTCAACATCAGAGCATCAGCAGTATCAATGTGATAGAAAGATGGAAAAAGTAGGTAACATTGGTCATTGTGATGTGTATTCCCTATGATTTCCATCATAAAATTATCATAGGTATTCCATCAAAGAGAGTTCAGGATATGTATAGGAAGCTCCCAAGTTTAAGAGAAACTGTAAGCCAAAGGTTGCAGAAAAGTAGAAAGTGTTTAAAAATGTAATCAGTGAGCAGTGGAAGTTGGAAATAGGTGTTGGGTGGATCAAAACCAAGGAACATCCAAACCTGTCCCTCATACTGAGTCCCTGCTCTTTCAGAAGACTGTCCTGAAGCAGCCACCTTCAAGTCCCACTTACAGATACTACTAGGAACAAAACCAGTACAGACTATAATATTATGTCGTGAGCTTCATCCTGGTGCAAAGTAAATAGCAGGTCATTCTTCACCATACGCTGAAACCCACAAGGACATATCACTTGACAGCTAGCACAGGCACAAGCACTCTTCACATAGTCTGAACATCTGAGAGAAGTCTTTGGTACTGATGTACACAGTACATCGACAACAAAATTCAAGAGTCACTCAGAAATACTGTTCTTTGACAAAAAGATCTGGGACCCTCTCAGAGAAAGCTATCAGGGAAGTAGTACACACATGGCCATGGTACTATGTTCTGAATGGAATACTATTTTGCTTTACTTCTCCTTTACTTCACTTACACCCTCTGGATTCCAGTTTGAGCACTTGGTATTTTCTACCTCACTTTTTTGCTAGTCTTAGTATTTAGCTTTGCACCTTACTTCATAATATCAGCTCCTACAATCTGTGTTCTTTCTGGACTGGAAATTGGACTTGCTGTTTGAGAAATAACTGTTTTCTCAAGAAAAATTATAATGTTGGCTTTTACATTATTGGACACCATAATAATGACTACAAAAAGAGCAAAAGGGTATAAATTGTATAATTACAAAGAGCAAAAGAAGAAAAATAGACGAAATAAAAAGACAAAACTATGACACACACACACCCCACACACCCCCGTGTTTAGAGCTCATTTACTTTAAAAAGCAGCAGAAAGGAAGACTGGAAAGGCCCTTCATTCAACTCAGGAGCTTTGTACTCAGAAACTCTGTAAATAAATAAAATATAAGGAACTTTGTCAAAGGAGTAGAGATGAGAAATATCCTCAATTAAAAACACTTCTGAAAAAGATTGGAAAAGGCAGAAAGAAAATGTCTTTTCTTCAACTCAGATCTCAAAGCCAGAGGAAATAACAGACAAAACCTTTGACAGCGAAAAGAATAGATTTTCCCTAATTTCAAAAAAAAAAGAAAAAAAAATCCTTTTAATATAAAACTTGTTTCCCGGGGGGAAATATAGATGAAGTGTGTGGGGACTAGACAGTTCCTGAGAATTAAAAGAAAAAGTCTTCTTGAAAAAACCCCCAAAACAATAAAAATAGGACATCTACTTCTGTCACTCTCAGTTGTAAGATGAGAGAATGTGCATAGTTATAAAGCCTGCCAATAAGTGTCTCAACAGGCAGCTGCTGTCAGGTGATAGAATTAGTTAATAACGTTTCACGATGCCAAATGAGCAGAAGGTTCTTACTGTGCCACCAGTTATGTTGTATCACAACTCACTGCTACACTGCTATCAGACAGCTGCTTTAAAAAAGTCTACATATGATGCTAGAGTTGAAGTTACCTAACCGTCTGTGGCTCTGAAATGGGCTGTTCAGTCTGTAGGAGCCAGCATATTAACTGAGTGGCTTGGCATACATTTCCTGCCAGTTGCTGCTCTATTTTGATAGAGTAGTAGCCTAAAGGCTACTATGTGACACCATAATTGCCTCTCATTCACTAAATGACTGTCTCTTACAAGTTTCTTACACAGAGTTGTGCAAGAAAAAATGTTTCCTTAACCAATGGAGGCAATCTCATTGCTCTTAAGGTGGTTTGGGGTCAATAAAGCATTAATTCTTATTCATAATAATTATATTAACCATATGGAACACAGTCACACTGTAGTAGGTATTCTTCAGCGAAAGAAAGAAAACTTCACATGTCTTTTCCTACTGAGATGACAGTTCAAGTTAGGTAGATGTAGTGTGATCTGAAAGCAGTAACAGCAAGGAAATTATATTTGTCAGCATAACAGACAGTAGACTCAGCACATCACAGCTCAGGATGCCTTTCTTCAGCAGACCTGGACCTGAAGAAAGATAATGAAGTAACATTACATGTGTTTGCACGGAGTGCCTCCCAGAAATGATGACTTACTTTGGGAAAAGAGTGGAGATGACTCTGAAAATGTAACACAATGGGGAAAGAAGACTGATATGAAGAAAAATGTTACATATAAGATAAGGATTGGCTTTAAATGCCTGAAAGTGGTTAAGAGCATCTTATATTTGGTGTGGTACAGTGGAGCACAAGAAGTTTGCATTTGTCTTCCCCAAAGTAAAAAAAAACCAAATCTTTGGCAAGTGTTATGCCTGGGCAATGGAAAGAAAAGACACTGTTTCAGACATGTTCAACAGTACCAGGATGATTTAGCTATATCAGGATATATGACCTGCAAAGAATTTTGAGCTTAAATGACACCCAGGAGGCAGAGCTGACTGGTGGGTGTGAGAGTAATGTTATCACAGGGTTAATCCTTGAGAAAGACTAAAAGTTCTTCTGAAACCTAAGGTAACAGGTGGATAATTTCCACTGGGAAACAGATAAAAGAAAGTAAATGATCACCATGTTGCGGTTTATCAGTATGAGAGACATATTGGCCATTAAATTTATGCAGAAATGAAGGTCAGTGGAGAACAGTGGAATCACAGAGGGTTCTGTGAAAATCCCACAAAAACTGAAAAAAAGAAAAAAGAGCTTCACCTGAGGGCACAACCTATTCCTTCTTCCCTTGGCATTGGAATGTCTCTCTGTGAGTACCTTTGGCACAGCTCTTAAATAGTGCAGCACAGACAGCAGAAGAATCATAGAATCATAGAATCATAGAATGGTTTATGTTGGAAGGGACCTTAAAGATCATCTAGTTCCAACCCCACTGATGTGGGCAGGGAAACCTCACGTTAGACGAGGTTGCTCAAAACCCTATCCAGCCTGAGAGTATAACAAATATAAAGAATATAATAGTGGAGGGTTTTTGTTTGTTTGGCTTTTTTTTGTACCAGAAGCTTCCATGTAAATAAGAGTTTATTTTAACTGAAGTGCCATATTAGGGGAGTTCAAATGCTCAGAAGTCACAAATTTGAACCAGATGTCTTGAAGAAAGAAGGATGACTAGAATGACTAGATTCCCTAAAGTTACAGCTGGGAGGAGGGTGGAACAAACAGGAAAAAAAAAAGAAACAAACAAACCAACAAACAAAAAACCCCAAAACAACAAAAAAACCCCAACAAATAAAAATCCCAAAAACAAAAGCAAAAAACCCCCAAGCAAACAAACAAAAAACCACCAAGAAAACCCAGAAAACAGAACAATATCTCAGCTGCAACGAGACACGTGGATAAATACAGACTGATTCTGTTGTTTCTATATGCCAAATAATGTTCATCTTCTGATCCTGGGCAAATCATAACTAATCAGCAATTTCGTGTCAATTTTTAAAAAATCTCCCATTTAAGTGACATCTACAAACCAAAGAGTAATAACAAATCTAAGACGTTTGTTTAAATAATTCTAGTTATCGAAGAATGTAAATCCCATATATCACAGCTGTATTAGATATTTTCCCAAACAAAAAATCCTACACTAGATGCTGCCAAATCTAGTTACTCCTATTATATTTACTCATTAATAGCTCAAACATAGGAAGCACTTTGTAATATTTTTTTTTAAAGAGTAGTCTTTTTTTTTTACTTCTTGAAGTACTTAATTCAGCTGTAAATTCCTATATTCAATAGAAGTATGTCTAAAGAAAATAAATTTCCTAATTAATTTATTTTGTCTCACATTTTTTATTAAAAAATTAGAATAAATCAAATGGTTGAACATAACAATTTTAACTACACAAAGTCAAAAAAGTGGCATCTGGAGAATAACTCAAGTCTATGGGGTATCAAAACTTACCCTTTCTACTAGAAATGTGTGTGGTTTGGTGCTACAAGAAGAAAGACAAGCAAACAAAACCCAATAAAACTGTTTCACTTTACAGGTACAGAATGACTTCTCTCTGTCATTGTAGTGACTATTTGGCAGCAGCTACTACTCTGTAACCTCTTAGTCTTACTCTCTTTATTAGCTTCAACCTCACCAGGACTTACTTCTCTACTTTTGTTGACTTAATCTGCCTCTTTCTCTTTAACTTCTTCCTTTGGTCTTCTAACAACCTTTCTTTAAATTTCAGCCAAATCCCTCTTTGTACCTTGTGATTGTTGTCTTTATAAGGACTTATGTGGTTTTTTGCAAGTGCAAACACACTAGTAACATTATTTTCAGTGATTTGTTAACTGTGCTCAATTAGAGACAGAAAAAACCCAGACTCTCTGCTTTGGAGTTTAATTCCTAGCTAAAAATAAAACATTAATTTTTATATCAGGTAACGGGTACAAGGAAGCATACTTTGAATTAGTTAGTAAAGTAACATTCCCCAGTAATCTCAAATATTTGATAACTGTCATTCAAATAACAAGCCATGATTTTAAACCACAAGGCTTCATTCAAGGTTATGACCCTATAACAGTAAAGTAACAGTAAATTCCATCTGATGATGGTCCAGTTCTGAATCTTTTGATGAATCCTGAGACTCATTGACTTAGGAATTACTGAGTAAACATACAGTTACATCTATAATGTTTATTCAAATTAATTTTTGTGTCATTGTAGTTTTAGGTGTTAACAAACCATTTATTGGGTGTGGGTCTTAAAAAGACTGGCTTTAGATCCCAAACTGAATGAAATTAAATACTGCAATGTGGTTAACACAAAAGCGTTGGGGACAGTACAGCTCTAAGTTCAAGTGAACAAATTATCAGCCTAATTGGTTGAGCATTGAATAATGTCAAGTACAGCAGTCTTTATTTATGGTGAAACATCTTAAAATTGAAGGTTGATGTAGAAGCAGAAAGCTTTTTGCCCTACTGGAAATAACTTATTTTCCTATTTAAATTCATGTATGTGTTTTTGCTTGAAATATATTTTTTGTTGTTTTGGAAACATATGTACACCATGGAAAGTTTGAAAAAATCCTGCATGGATGCTAAAGGTATTTTTCCATTTGGAAATGGCAGTTTGAAAACAATCCAAAAGGCAGGAGAATATCCTTCTAAAAACTGCAATGGTTAAAATATCAACAGGTCTATACTTCAGCTGCTAACACTGATAACTGAAATAGTACTGCTAGGTCCCATACAGCCAAAGCCTCAAAAATTAATTGGGAAATGCACATACTTTTTAAACTGTTCCATCCATTTCCCAGCATCAAAGTAAATCTCAAATAAGTCTTTAATTTGCATTTTAAAAAGCTTCTTGATTGCTGGTTAATTAAATATTGATTGTTCAAAGAACACATTGAAATTTAGTAGGAATTGAAGAGATAAGTAAAGTTGCTAACTCATTTATACAAAATTTCCTCTGAAATACACATATAATTACATTCTTATTGTTCGAATGAACTCTTATTGTTGCTTGAAAGGATATTTAGCTTTTAATTGGTAGTAATAAAGCTAACAAGAGCTTCTTAGTTCTTAGTTAATGTAAACACTTCTGCTCTTGGATCCGAACTGCATTTCATCTCTTAGGTCAAGGGGAACTGCAGAACAAGACAAAATGTAACTTTGGGTCTGTTTCTCTTGCAATGTGCTATTTCTCTTACACCGAGACCCTGCAACACCTTGGTGCCTAACCCGGTGATGCAATATGCATATCCCTCTAGCAATTTCAATGAAGCTTTATGTCAAAATTATAGACACTTTACTGCCTAGGACAGGCAAGCTATTATGTTTATAAAGTGCATTATTTTCCCTTGCTGTTGTAGATCCATTTTGCTTTACTCCCTAGCAAACTCAAGCTCCTATTAACATGAGAAATGCAGAGGAAGAAATTACTCATCCATAACAATGGGGCAAAAGAAGAAATCTGAATTCAAATCCAATAAACATAAGGGATATTCTACTACTGTAATGGATATAATATCAGTGGCTTAGGTTAGGTACTGACACTATAAACACTCAGCAGGAACCAAATTTCTTAGGGAAATCTGCCTTTGAAATTCTTTCCTGGATAATATCTTTAGTCCCCCAAGGCAGAAAGTGCAGGAGTATTCCATCCAAACATAAAGTTTTGTCTACATAACTTCTTTTGGGAAAAAAGTGTCTAGTAGGACATCACTTAAAACTTTCTTTCTTTTTTCTCCTCTTCTTGGATTAGGAAAATACAGGAAGTAAGTTTATAAATGTGGGAGAGTCCATATATTCCTTTATCTCATTTCATATTTCCTTTAATTACAATGAGTAAGTACCCAAATTATTTGGCAAAAAAAGACTAACTGAATTTATGGGCATGTCTGATTCAATTGCTGGGCAAGGGATACCCAGAACCAGGCACTCTTGTACTCTAAGTAAAGGAGTTGGACAGACAGGCACGGGTATGGCCATAGTTTGTTAATCTCCTTGTACTTTAGTCCAGCTGAAATAGAGCAATGTAAGCTTTCCCACTGGTATTTCCAGACCATAGGCTTGAATTGAAAGAGTTCAGAAACTGAAAAGGTTTGAGTAACAACCTTCACTTAAAACACAGTATTGAAGTATTTAAGGTAATATTTAAGCTTCTGTCGTTATTTTTTTTCTGAGAAAAATCACTATCCCATCCATGGAATGAAAACAAAGAAGGACAGGAAGATTTATCAGGAGAGTTAAAATAACAAAATAGATAATCATAGCTGCACAAAACATTATTAAGTAGTTAAAGGAATAGGCTTGAGGACAGAGGAGATTATTTTAAGCAGTTAGAAGTGTATAATTATGAGTAATGGGCTAAATCTGAGCAAAAGAGAACTTTGAGGATAAAGCCCAGAAGAAAATTCTTACTAGTAAGCTCAACTCGCATACATAATAGTTTTTGTTGGTGTAACCACGAATCTGGCTTGGGTAAATCTAAACTGGGGCACTCAGATATCATAATGAAGAGGGCCATATGCCAACTGAAGAGGAAAAACACCCGAGAATATACGAGCCACCCAGCATGCCAGAATAACTTTAGCTGGAAAGTTCTGCAGAGACGCAGAGGGAACCCGAAGAGCTAAAAGTACAAAATTTTAAAATCCCCAAATACAAGTGGTTGAAGAATTACTCCTTTTTCATCCCTACATTGTATGAGGGGTTTTTTTTTTGCAATATTGTGCTGTTCCCATTCCAATATCTCACCAATCTATATGTTTAATTATACCTGGGGGTGATAGAGAGAAACTCGTTGGTGGCTGTGCAGGGATGGATAGATAAAGTCACAAAATCATAGAATCGTCCAGGTTAGAAGGGACCTTTGAGATCATCAAGTTCAACCATCAACCTAACACTCCCAAAACCATGACTAAACCGTGTCCTTCAGCACCACATCTACACGTCTTCTAAAAACCTCCATGGATGGGGACTCCACCACTTCCCTGGGCAGCCTGTTCCAATGTTTGGTAACCTTTTTGGTGAAGAAATTTTTCCTAATATCCAATCTAAACCTCCCCTGGTGCAGCCTGAGGTTGTTTCCTCTTGTCCTATCACTTGTCACTTGGGAGAAGAGACCGACCCCCACCTCTCTGCAACTTCCTTTCAGGTAGTTGTAGAGAGTGATAGGGTGTCTCCTCGGCCTCCTTTTCTCCAGGCTAAACAATCCCAGTTCCCTCAGCTGCTCCTCACAGGGCTTGAGCTCTAGACCCTTCACCAGCTTCATTGCCCTTCTCTGGACACGCTGGGCCAGGCCAGGATGTCAGCCCACAGCTGGGGTCAGGATCAGGCTCCCAGAGGGCAACTGGGTCAGGCTCAGCCCCAGGATGGCCTCCTGGTGGTGGGGGTTCATCCCTGGCCCCGAGCCCTGGCATCAAATCCCCTGGTGGGGCCCAGTCCCAGCCTCCCTGCTCAGCAAGGAGCACCCTCACACCTCACACCCTGGTAGCAGAAGGCTCCATACAGACCCTCGTGGCAGTGGCAGAAGTGTGCACAGGGACAGGCTGGGGGTCAGTGCCATAGGGAGCCCTGGGGCAGGGCTCCAGGTGCTCAGCCTGAGAGGATGTGCAGATTACACTTCATTTCTGTCATATCTGAGGCATTCACTCTTCAGTCTTACCATTTTCTGACATTACTTCATGTGATTACTTAACAGGTGATCTGTTTCATAGGTGCTATGGATTTGAGTTTGTGCTGATGAGGAACAGAAGCATGGCAAGGCAGAGTAGAGTTCAAGGGCAGGAGGGATCACTTGCTTCTTGCTGTCAATGCTTCATGCTGCCAGGGGAGCATTCAGCTACCAAAGCTGGATAAAGACAGGGATCAGCCAAATCCAGCAATGCTCTGGCCATATTTGCTTTAACAGATCTTCTTCAAAGTGTACAGTGACAGAGAGATATGATGCATCTTCTTTGGCTTTAACAGTTTATATTGTCTGACTGTTTTCTCCTACCCACAGCACTAACCAAATGCTCAATTCATATGGGTAATTCACTCAAAGACTAAGTATCTGTGAAAAACTCTATCCCTGTTAAGGAAGGAATACAAGTTTTCTCACCCTATTCTCCAAAAGACTGGAGGGAAGACAAACTCGTGTAGTTCATGAATTTGTAACATGAGTACTTCCTAAATCTTCTCGTCATATCACGTACAGTAACTGCACTCTGAAGAGCTGCCCACCAGATCTTCATAAATACCTGGCTTATTTGGTTAGTTATGAGACAGGAAAGCTTTAGAGAGGACAGAAAAGATAAATGCACAGTGAAAAAGATGCTGTACTGTATTTTGGATGCTCTCTGCAGTACACTCTCTGCTGCATGCTCCTGAATTTCTGACATTCAAAGTGGTGTTAGCACAAGAGGCCCTTTGGACCCACATATATGCAACAACAGCAAAACAAAATGACTACTCTAGGAGTCCCACCACCTCCAGTTCCTCATGTGATTTTTATCTCCCCTCACCCCTGTAAACTTCAGGCCTTAATCTGGGTAAGGGTTGCCAGAAATTGTTTAGGAGATCTCCCCACAGTCTTCACGGATCTTTGTGTTCCTCTCTTTTTTTTTTTAATTATAAAACAGCAAAATGGTACTCTGTTTGCAAGGCTACTTCTACCCCACACTTTTTCCATCATCTTCAAAATGCAGTATCTGGTTCACCTTCTAAGAATTAAAAAATATACTGTGAACATATTAAAAAAGTTCTTTATATTCTCTGATGACTAACCAATAACTGTTATGAGAGCTTTATATTCACAATATCATGCAACCACCAACCAAGGACATGTTAACGCATATTTTCAGTCCTGATTATCAGACAAAGTAATCCAAGCTAACTATTCAACAGCTTTCACCAGCAATATTGTACCAAGGGGACTGCTTAAACATGGGTTTACAGTACATCTTATACATTTAGGTAATCACATTTCTGTTTAAGCCCTGGCATGACCCCGATTCAACTGAATGTAATAGTTAGTCTGTCCACATGATAATCCTGCTAGGTTATGTAAGGAAATGATTAAGGGTTTCACTATGTCCTGTCAGCTCTGAGCGCTAATTCCAAAAGCACGTTCTGCTTTCTATGACATATTTTTAGGAGAGTGCATGTCCTAAACGACTGTCAGTCTGCATAATAATCTGAACTATCACACTCGAAACTTTTATAAGACACTGCTAATAGAGTTTATTTAAATAACATTAATTTAAATGTTGTGTATTACCAGTTTATGGCTTCATTCTCAGCTTTAGAGTCTGGAATTTCCTGCCCCCACCACCACATCAGCAAACAGTCACAATGCTACATCTTCAACTTTAAATATGAAGAAACTAAATTAGATTCTGAATTCAGATGCTCTCCTTTGTAATATCCTAAGTCTTACACAGGTATAAACCTAGAGGTGTAATGTCTAGGTATTAACTTACATGGTAAACACATATGACTCCAGATCTAATCTCTGAATCTCTGTAAGGATCAGTCCTTAATCTCCTGGAAGTAGGACACAATAGCGAACATATTGTTTTAGATTACAGCTTCTTAAGAGTTTTCATTTTTCCGACTACTATTGCAGTCTGCAAATGTGCAGAATTTCCTGAACCCCTAGTCTTCACTATTTGCATATGTTAAAAACATCTGCATGCAGGAGTGAGGATTCCTGCCTCCTGAATTCGGTCGCTTTCTAAACCCTTAATTTCCTTTTTTAATTTCCATTTGGGTATTTTTTCAATTAAATTATATAGGGAATACTGGTTTCTATTAAGTTTGAAAATACAGGCAAATACCCAAAATCTAAGCCATAGTGTTTAAAACCTGGCAGTATAACACTTAAGATCTAAGAACTGAGCTTTTTACTTTGTCCTTTTCAGCACAAAGGGACAAGGAAATACTAAGTGTCTAAAGATTAGGAATCCTTTGTTTTACGTCTGGCATGTCTGACCCTTATATCCTACCGATGGACTTTCACAAGTGAAGTAGGTTTATCCACTAATATATATTTAGAGCACATTAAGTCAGTGGTGATCTAAATAATGTAGCGCTGGAACCAGCAGGAACCACAAGCCTGAAACAGGGAATCACCCTTAGTACTTTGGGATTCCTTCTTTTTCTTCTCTATGGTTACAAATAATAATCCATGTTATGTACACTTCTGTTAAGGGTTATCTGACAGCAAATCAAAGCAAAACTTTAGATGAGTGCTGTCCAGCAATTTGTAATGATATACTTTGCAGTCTGAAATGGAACTGGGGAACAGTTTGGCATACGCTGTCATGGAGGTCAAGATTAAAACATGGATCAAAATGAGACTAAGCCAAACGACAGAGCATAGATTTCTTGTTCATCATCAAACTTAATGGTTTGGAAGGAACCATTGACTCATTGCTTGGAGGAAAGAATATATCAAGAGAAAAAGCTAGTGAAGAGGACCTTGCACATTATATTAAGGTAAAAATAAAGCATCTTTCTTTTTAACTTTCCATTTTTATTAAAGTGTCACTGTCTAGCATAAAATCACATTTTTATATAAAAGTAATTTATAAAACAAGTTGCATGATATTTCCACTATTTTTAATCCCTTTCCTGAGCTTTGGATACTGGACACTATTGAAAATAGAGGCAACACAGTCTTTTGTATTACACAACTAAAATAAAAATTAGTAAGACCAATGTTCCTCTGTGTCCTGTATATCTAAAATATATATAAAATATATTATCTAACATCAACAACTCCTGTACAAGGATAGAGAATTTTTTACTTTGGTCTGGAGGTAAAAGATGAATGCTGTACATATGTAAAAGTCTAGCTTTTATCTGTATTTTCACCAGACCAGCTTCATTGCTTAAGGACTCAATATGATCTATAGTAAAACTTGGTCTTGTTATTAGCTTAAATTTTGGATACTACTTCAGAAAGGCATTTTTCTCAGTATTCAAATAAAATTGCACTTCTGGGGAAGAAATATTTTTAATACTGAACAGCAAGTCTTTGAATCTGTTGTACATGACACATTTTGTTTGGTAAAACATACAAAATGCAAAATATTTGCATTTCATATGCTTCTCAGTGCTGGAAAGAAAACTTAATAGTCCATAGGGAAATTTGATTTAATATAGCCTTCTCTTCACCCCCTGATTTTTGTTTCCACCTCTCCCTCTTGTCTCTCTCCAAAAATCTATCAGTGGGCAACATTTTATTGGATTATTCCCCCTTTTCACAATTTAATACATTTTCTAAATTTCTGAGACGTGAAAGTTTTGGAAACCCTCAGAAGAATTTTTGTTGTTGTTGTTACGTCATACTGTGAACACCTTTCATTAATTATTTTTACTGTTACCACTGCAAATTAGGCCAAACACACTGTTACTTATATCTCTTTAAAGTTCTTAAGTTTTTTGTTTGTTTTTTTTTTTTTAAGATTGAATTGTTTTTACTCCAACAATCTTCTTCTCAAATATGTATGTGAATGTATTTTTGGACAAAGTTGACATACCTGAACTATGCAAAGTACAATTTGGTTTATTGTTTTATTTATGTGTTACAGTTGACATTACCGTTTCCTGTCTTAAATACAAATATACCTGTGACATTACAGTAATCCAGATGAGATGCAGATGTGTCTATTAGTACCATCTGATTCAAAAAATGGCTGAGCATTAACAGAAGGTTTACAGGATGTTAACACTGTAAACAACTTTATTAAAGTCAAGATGAGAAGTTTTTTTCAAAGTACCTAGTAGATTAAACTGCTTCTGCAATGTTCCATTCTCATAACAACAAAAAACACAGTACCAGCACCAAATATAACAGTTTTGTATGTTAGTCTTTGCTCAGATGTATCCACTGATAGACATTTTACTCCCATTAATATATGGCTATCAATTTCTTATTCCACAAGATGCAAATAATCATTACCATGTTCAATCTAGGTCCATTCTTACAGTATTAACGCAATTGAAAAATACAACATTTACCTATTTACTGACAAGATTCTTAACACAAGTTGGAAGCAGTAAAACATATAAAATACTGAGTTCTAGTAATAAAAAAGTATTGATTCTAGCAGACGCTGCTGATAAATAACAACTAAAGGCAAAGTATAGATACATTTATTTTCAAGACTGAGCCCAGGGTAAAGATATAACTCAGTGCCATGCAAGAAGACGACTAAATAAAGCTTTAAATATAGACTGTGTGTAGCTTGTATGCCAGACTATGAATGGTAAATAAGAATATCAATGAAAAGCATGGCCATTAGAGAACATCTTCAGCAGTTTTGTAGTTGTCTTTGAAAGAATGAGAAGATAAGGGCAGCAGACATTTTTTTGTTTCTTCCATTTGGGAGCAATAGAATGACATAATCCTATATGCCTTTGTTATTATTTGGCCATAGTTGATAATTTGTGGCTTGATTTCTGTGTCTACAGAGAAAAGACTTACATCCAAATAATTGTACTGATCATGTCTAGATTCACACCACTACAAAGCTATGGAAACACATAGTCAACAAAGTCGACAGCAAACTAGTTTGTCAGTGAGTGTTTCAGGTGCACCCCTTCTGCTCTGCAAATGACAGGCCTCACGCAGCCACCCTTATTTTATTCTTAAATTTATTCATTCCTGCAGAAGTACAAACAGAGAATATAATTTCTAACCTAAAGGAAACATAAAATACAGAACTTCCTTGAGTATTTCTATTCATTATTAATCATGTCCGTTATAGTGGAGGTATTTACAGTCTATATATGATGCTGTCAGACAGAAAACAGTTTGTCATGCTCTTCCTGAAAATAAATCATACTGAAAATCTTTATCCACAGTGGGATACTCTGAAGGGAATATCAGGTGTACATCAGATAATCATTGAATTTGAATCATATCATCAGCTTTCTAATCCCAAAAGAGCTGTCATAGACAAACAAAACCTCATCAAAGCTTTGTGCATTGCTCGGCTGGGTACACAGGGTGTGAACGCAGACCACAAGCTGTTCTTTTGGCCACTTCCCCAATTGCTTTTGATATCTCTTTGGAAAAGCCAGTTCAGGTGTTTTACTGAAAAGAAGTGGTAAAAAAAAGTGGTGAAAGCAAGATTTGTGGCTATCTGTCAGTCATGGAAGTTTTTCCCTTGATGGGTCTGAAACATACTGAATATTTTAAGATTTCATTTTTCAAGTTATCTGTTCTACTGAACAAAATGAGGCGTGTAGTGCACGATTTTCAAAACTCTTCAAAACTCTTCAAGTGTATATTCATTAGCAAGGCATCCATTGTTTATACAAAATGTCCTGTTTCACAAGGCCTTGCAACCTTTTTAGAGCTCTTCGCTCTTGCTCAGTGAAAGATTCCAATTTCTAAGGCATATCAATAGGATGAAGGGTAACGGTTTTATACTGAAAGAGGGTAGATTTACACTGGATATTAGGAAGAAATTCCTTACTCTGAGGGTGATGAGACACTAGAATAGGTTACCCAGAGAAGTTGTGGATGACCTGTCCTTGGAACCGTACAAGGCCAGGCTGGATGGGACTTTGAGCTACCTGGTCTAGTGGAAGTTGTCCCTGCCCATGGCAGGGGGGTTGGAACTACATGATCTTTCAAGGTCCTTTCCAACCCAAAGCATTCTATGAGTCTAAGATTTTATGCTTTCACACATTTAAGTTTTTGAGCTCCTTTTAGATCAGGGGAAGTTAGAAATTTTTTTCCAGCATTGTGGATTTTGCAAGCAACTTGAAATGTCAAAAAGCAATGTGTGTTCATAAGACTATAAAACAAAGTGCTGAGGTCTTCATTTGTCTATTAAGCCAAGCTTATGAGGATCTCAGAGGGTAATATTCAGTTGGCAACACTCAAGAAAGACTACCTTCAAAAACTTTTTAAAAAGGAAGGTAATGAGACTGGAAGAATCATGATAAAAGAAAGTATGCTGGCTGAAAAAATCACAAATCTACTATCAAAGGCAAACAGTTGATTCTTTTGTACTTAAATTCAAAATACTCCGGAAATCACGAACAATTTTTTAATGTTCCTAATCCATAACTATAGTGGAAGGAAATTTAAGGCAGAGGAAATGCTACTTCCTATGTTGTGTTTATTTCCAATTATATAAAATTGACACCTGAATTCCTCAGAAAAACAGCTGTGTGAGTTATAAGCTTCCTTCACAGCTTGCTTCATTGTGCTAAAAATTTTTACCTTGTCATTGACTAGGAAAAGAAAAGAAAGAAAGGTAGAATGAAAAGCACTTAAAGGTTGGGACTCTTTTTAATTCTAGCTGAAAAAAAAGTGCTTTATGCATCTACCGCTTAACTCCCTAGGGTCATAGTGACAGTCAACACAGTAACTACGAGCATCAAGACATGTCAACCGGCAATCAGGTTCAAAACAAGCAAAAAACAACAGTGCTTCACACAAGAGCCATGCAAGTCAAGGTCAAAAAATACTGCAGATGCTAGAGCTAAGGAAAAATTGGATGAACTCTTGAAAAGGTAACCTGCATTTGATGATTAAATAGACAGAACCTGCATTCAGCTGTGGAAATCTTCTGAGATTAAAATAGTGGAGGTCTGGAGCACATTGCAGACACTTACCGACCTGCTTTTATGGCACCTCCTTGTGGTCGCTGTTGTAGACAGGTGTCTGGGATAAGTGAATCTTTGTTTTGGCCCAGTTTGGCTGTTTTTATGGCTACCCATCTAGTCACTAAGAAAGAAATGTGGTATTTTGAAATTTGTGCTGATTTGACACTATTTACTCTGTGTTTTCATTTTGTAAGACTTCTGGTAGAGTGAATGAGAATAATTTTATTTTTTTTTAATATGTTTGATTATATCTTCTTCAGGATAGGAGTTGGTTTGTATAATAAGTAATGAATTACAATAGGAACCTTGTATGTCAAATTCAGTGAGTTTTTTGGCATTCTCTGAAAACCAAAAATCATACCACATAGCAGATCACAATTTTAATTCTAAATTCTAGGAGAGGTTATAGTAACTCCTGCAAGAATATTTAAAAAAAGCCAAAAAAAACCCAAAACAAAACAAAAAAACCCAACAAATTTACATTAAGTTGCAAAATTTGCATGTATTTTATAAAATTTATGGAAGAAATAATTTCAAGGTAAATAGCTATGATTTTAAATATATGCACTTTTTATTAATATTGAAAATAATTATCTGAGGGTTTGTATGAATGATTTTTCTAGGCCAGCATGCAAAGCCAACAACCAGAAAAGAAAAATTATAAATCTCAGACACAGATCATTGTATGCGATTTTCCTCAGGTCCTGCTTTATTTCAAAAAACAAAACAAAACAAACTTCAAAACCAAAACAAATCATTTTAAACTCCAGTGCAGATTACCCAAGGCCTTTATAGCTTCAGTCAGCTGCGAGAAGAGAGGTTAGATCCTTCTTACCTAATATCCCACCTTGCAGCATACTCTATCATCTTTCAGTTCCCCACCACAATCATTACATATGCAGGAACACAGTAAAGCCTGAGATGTCAAAGCGTCATCACACCCTGTCACACGACTTGACGTTGGGGAAAAAAACAAAAACAAAAACAAACAAACAAAAAGCATTGACTGGCAGTCTCAAAATCTTTCTAACCAGTATCTATCTTCTGGGAATTCAAATCAATATGCTTCTTAACTAACTATAACATAGAGCTAACTGTGCATACTTAGCAGTGTCACGACATCCCAGATACCTCAATGTAGAACTAAATGCCAGTGAAGATTCTCCATGGGATTAGTACTTAAAAGCCTCCATCTTGATATTTGATTTTTATCTGTAGTAATCCCATAAGAAATCAGAGACATTGTTTAATGTTTGCTTTAATAGGTTTGCTGAGAATTAAACTAGGAAACAAAAAGGAAAGGCTTTTTTCCTTTGAGCAAACGAGCTATTCAGAGCCTTGTCAGTAATCTTGGAAAAATTCAAATACACAAATAGAAAAACTAGATAATACGTTGGTGTCACGTACACTTTGATAGGAAATAATTTTTACAGTTGTGTGCTTTAGCACTCTATTAAAAATATTTTTAATTTTCTCTTTGAAGAATTAGATTCTCAGAACTCGTCACAAAAGCAATATCAGTTATGTGGTCTTACAAGCACATTTTTAGTGTAATTCTAATATTACAGTTGGATCATGAACATAAGCAAGTGAAATCCATTTCTGTGCGGTGTAATGTGAGTACTATTACAAAGAGTGTTTATATTCTCAAACTTGAGACAACCTCAAGCAAGTGTTGCAACCAGATTGAGGACATTAATTTAAAGTTTCAATCACCTAGTTGGAATTAAGGAGCAAACGAGGCCAAATGTTGAAAGCTCACTGAAACTATTTATTTAACAACAACTTGAATGTTCAAGATAAAGGGAAAGAAAGAAAGGAAGAAAGAAAAGGGAGAGAAAGAGTGCAAGCAGGTAGTCACCACTCATGGATCCAGCAACAACCAGGGTATCATTGGTGGCGAGAGCTCCCCCCTTGGTCTGTTTGGCCGCCTTTTATACTTTTGGCCCTCTGGGCGGTAATCATCATTTGCATTCGAAGCGTAGTGGGACGGTTCTAGGGTGTGGTTAGGTTGGAACGTGAGTGGCAAGTGCTAGGGGGTCACACAGGGGTCTTTTGTCCCCTAGCTTAGAGTGTTTGCTACTTGACCCTTCAGCTTGAGCAGGCGCACTCCATAGTTGCCACATAAAATCCCCCAGCAACAGCGATGAGGAGGTCAGCATGGTGTTGCCTATGTGGCACCAAAAATCAACACCCCATTCCACACGCCTTCAACTGACAGTCCTCTGAGGTCTCCTGCACAAGTGGTGCACAAGCAGGGTTTGAGGCAAAGTCTCAATTCAGAATCCCACACTACACTGTGACTCAAACACTGCTAGTTTCCATTCTTGGGTCCAGGGGGTCTTCGTCCACGGTGGTTATGTGTATGTAATGAACAGAGTGGGAAAGAGAGGAAAGAACACGAGCAATCATACATTTAACAAGGCCAATGACTATCATTAAAAATATAAAACCACTTAACAACAATAAACAGATTCTCATCAATCATGCTCCCCATCCCATGAGTCCTAAAGACTGTAGCAGTGAAGCAAACCAAGAGCTAGGAGAAAGTCCTTCAAACCAGTCTTTTGGTTGCAGAGATTGAAAAAGTTCAGTGGTTTGATCTACAATCTCCTTCATCTTTAAATGAGCTTCTTTGATGGATGTGTTGACATTATGAATAGTTATACAATGTTCTCCTTCAGTTAAATTCAACATACCACATACACCTGTTTCTTTTAACAATAACGTGTCTAAGGCTAGGCGGTTTTGCAACACCATTTTTGATACTTGTTGTACCTGTAAATTTAATTCTCCAAAAGCATATCTAGTCCAATTTGATAATACATACATTTGCAAGGTAATTTTCTCTAAGGCTCACTGATGTTTTGCTATCAGTCCAGGCACATCAAGTGTGGCCCTCAGATTAAAAGACATGCTCATACCTAAGATTGTAATAATCAGGCTTAGTAATTTCATGCACCCAATCATTGGTGTGATGAGATAAGTCTAGAGACCATTTTCTACATGAATTTGGTTTGGTAAAATTAAACACTCAACAGGGACACAATGAAGGAAGTATGATTCTGCATTTGAGTCCAGCGTGTACTACAAAATTGAGGCATGAATAGAATTTTCCATTTGAGCATCCCCAGGCTAAACCAAAAGGAGATGAGTAAAAGCTAGTTTTACAAATCCAGTTGTCTGCATAATCTAGCAAGTATATGGGAAGAGACGTTGGAGTAGGTACATTTTTTAAAGGGTAATGGGTACGTGGCATGCCACAATATCAAGCCATATTTGTATAACCAGAACCAGATGCATTGTAAGTTCTGTTACGGAGAGGATCTTGATTTAGGTATCCTTGGGAAGGACACCCTCAACATACACACATCTCTCGTACCAACACTGGTTTTTCCTAGTAGCCATGATTCAGGAGAATCTCCTGGCCAGTGTTACAATCAATTGCTTTGTTACAAGAAAAAAGGTCACTAGGTGGACTATTTTCACATATTTCAAGGGTTTTAGGGTTGAATTTTCTCTAGACCACATCCATTTAATATATGAGAGATTGCAAGGCTCGGTCCCAGTACTATTCAGGAGTAAAATACACCAGGGGAGAGTGACGGGTAAGACAAAGGTGGCTTCATAATAATCAGGCTGCTGTAAAGGATGAAAATTGTGATCAAAAGGAAAATAAGAACAAGGTATGGAGCAGGAACTGGTAGGGTCAGTTTTGATCATCCCTGGCAGGAGAGTCACATTTCCCTCCTGAACGCTTTGGGATCGTCCTACTTGCCCTTCAGGTAAGGTAAAATTCATCTCTGGGTGATATGCATTACAGGTGCTCTGCCCCAAGTAATATTCATCAGTTACATTGTAACAGCCAAAAAAGTTGTCATTTTGGCCAAAAGCTTTGTTCCAGCTCAGGCAGTGGATATTTTCCACGTAGCTTTTTACTAGAAGATGACTCACCTTCCATTTCAGGTAAGTACTGTTAGAAAGGTGCCATTTCATGGGGAAGAGGACATAGGGTTGCACTTCCAATTGTTTGATAGTCAGATTAACAGGCATGTTCATGGGTGTTACAAAAAATCTCAACCCTTGTTCTGATGAGGAGGGTAAGGCAACACATAACGCTTGATCAATATGGTTCCAAATCCTAACAAAATCCTGAATTAAGTTCCACAAGAGGTTTCTGTTATCATCATCTCGAGCCTTTCTGGCTGAGAAGTCATTCGCCCTCCCCAACATACGTATCCATGTATACACAGGCAACAGGCAAGTCCCACAGAAAGGTATGATTTAATTTTCAGATTATTATCTAGAAATAACTTTGACACAATCATCTATTTGTTTCTTTTAAAACATATCTAGTGCTTAATAGAAACAAAGAACAGAAGCTCAGTTATACTTGTCAATGTTTCCAGCACTGCACAATCATTTTTCATGAAAAGGGGAAATATATGCTGCTAAGGGGGTCTGATGTTTTAAAATAATACAAAAACAACTCTTAAGCTCAAGGGCACTGTTTTATTCATCATTGACAAGAATAGCAAGTAGTGAGTCATGACTCCTTTTTTAAATTCATTCACTCACTTTCTGTGCCTCCCTTTTTAGCTGCCAAGCTTGCAATACCATCTGCTTTCAGCCTTCGGTGACTGAAGTTGCCTTTAGCTGAGACCAAATCCATGAATATTTAACACCTACAAATAGAAGCAGTAGTTCTCTCAAGACCATCACCTAAGCTTAGTGGACATTTGAAAACCTGGATCTGCATTTTCCATCTCTAGACACAATCAAGAACCTGTGTGACAAATTCAGTAAACACAGAAGCAGATTGTGGCTACTTACTGGGTCTCAAATCTCAAGGTAAAGGTCCATGTTTGGTAGCACTCCTAGCTTAGAATACGCTTCCCTTTTCTGTTTATTGTCTTCTCCCATACAACTCTTTGCAGGACTCTAATGGTCAGACAGCTTTAGGGTCAACACAGCTGAAAAACAACTTGGACAGAAAAGGAGGAAAGAAAGAAAAGGGATACTCCCACCCCTAGCCTCCCTTCTAGAAAGGCATTACAGGCAACCATACCAGGGAGGGACCTAGCAGCCAAAAATCGCAAGGGAGAAATGGCAATACTTAATCCAGGGCGGTTGCGCCAGATCATTCCTTGATCCTGTTTAATCAGGTACAGCTTTTGAGTCCAGAATAAGAGAAAAGGCCCAAAACAGACAGGCTAGTGTGATAAGAGACAATAAAAAATACCTCAATAATTCCATTCTTTGAAATTTTATGGAAAAGTATACTTTGATTTATTTATTTGTTGATGGCCTGGTGTACTAAGTCTGTTAAGCCGATTCACCAAAAAATTATGTGAGTATAAGTAAATTAAAAAGCTAAAGAACTGGGCAAAGATAAAACATGATACAGCTACATGAATTTCTCTCAGTAACAAGATGCCCCAAACCAGGGCTCTTTCAAAAAGATCTTCCTTTTCCCACAGCACCTCTTGAAAAACTGCAAAAAGAGTGATATAGCCATATCTGCTCATTCTAAGTTCAATTTCTTACCTCTTTTCACTACTACAAAAAAGATATTTCATATTGCTGAATTTAATTTTTTTTTACTTGATTTCTATGGAGATTATAGATATTTTCTGGATAGACTTGTAGAAAATATTTTAGTATTTGTTCTAAAGCGTGCTCTTTTAACAGAAACATTAACTGTAGAGAAAGAATAGAAAATACCTTCTGTAAGAGATTCTCTAATACTTTAAAATGCATAATTCAATTTAGCACAAGATTCATGGTGATGCATGGTGTGGCAATTCTGATGGAATAACTTATGCAAATGACCTTTAGTGGTATTTTGGAAAGTAATTTGCAAAATGTAGTCCATACACTATATACCTCTTCTCTTTTGCTCATTTGCTATTCTTATTGAAGTGTAACCAAGTATTTTCTTAACAGTTTACTGACATTACCTGCAGCAGTTAAGAAAAAATTCTGAGTCCACTCAGCAAACACAGGAATCTGAGTAATATTTATGAAGAGGAAAATCAAAACCTTTTAAACTTGAACTATAGAACTCTCACTAAAAGTACATGTCAGGACTAAAGGTTGCCCTTCTGCGGTTGGATATCTAGCAACAGCTGCAAAAAGAGCTCCATATAGTGTTCAGAAATATGAGTGAAGTAAATAAAGCTATGTGTTTTAACACTCAGCAGAAACAGGTCATCTGGAATCTTAAGAGACTTAGTGGTCAATAATTATTTCCCCCCGCCTTTAAATTAAACAGTTTGAGCTTCAAAATAATACAAAAAGGAGGAAAAGGACCATTCCTCCCCAAAAATTCATAAATCATGGCATTTGAAATTCAGTGAATTTTGTAAAACCTCGAGATTAATGCATCCATAAGGCCTGACCTAGGTGTTTCTGTAATTGCCAAATTTTCTTTTTTTTTTTATTTCTACAAATGTGATAAGAAAGTATGTGACGGCTTAGGGCCAACTTTAAAAGAGTCCTTGTTTATTGCTGTGACCTTTATTCTTGCTGTTATTAATAGGTATTTTCTTTTAAACAACTTCTTTGTAACTGTTAGAATTTTGCCAGGCTTTATCATCTGGGGCTGAAACTTCCATGCCCATTGGCTACTTTATGTTGGTTCTAATAAATTAAATGTTTCTTTAGCCCCTTACACTATCCCTTTCCCCCTGCTCCTCTACAGTAGTATCTGGCTTTGTAATAATCTGGAACTGAGCAGGAAAGAGTTTTCATTTCCTTGCTGATCCTGATATGGTTTCAGATCCCACACATCTGCTTTATCCTAATTCCTATGTGCTAGGCTTTTAGTAAAGCTTGTTACCAAGGCTAGAACAGCATTTGTCAAAATGAGAATAAAATTTCTTAACACTGATAAAACTAAATAACATACAGACTACCACATTATGCTACAAACTCCCGGTATAAAGGAGAGGAGGAAAAAAGAAACATAACATAGGGAGTGTTTTCTACACTTTGTTATTTTGAAACCAAGGTTGTTGACTTATTTTTCTTGTTACAAGGGAAATTTTTTTCACCTAACACTTTCACTGTCAAAATCCTGGGGTCTGCCATCGTTTTCACAATGACACTTCTTCATCAAGCACAAAGAAATACATGTTTCTTGCCCTTACCAGGTTTACTGAAACACTTGCACTACTGTTTTTAAGGGTACAAATTATTCTGCTGGCTGCTTCACTGCGTAAAATAAAAGAAGAAAACCCTCTTTCCAGTTTTCAGTTTCCTGACTATTACAGTCCCAGCAGTTAGTGGGTCCTTTATTGAGAAATTACTATGATACAATAAAAAAGGAAAACAGAGTGTCAGAGTGGAATTGTTCCTTGAATTTCTAAATGCTGTTAATTTTATCTCAACCTAGTCAAAATCCCTTTCAAGATTTTGTTCAGAGTAGGCCTTACTGCAGAGGCAGGATTTACAGAGATATCTCAAGAGCACCTAAAACTGATAGCAGTTCTTTAATACTCAGCTCAGACTGCTCCTTGCATAGGTATACCCTTGTAAGAGTGTTACTGTTTTCTGATGGTAACCTATGTCAATTCTGCTGTTCGATTTTTTTCAACTTTAGACCTTTTTGACAGTTTTTTTATTAAAAAACAGTTTTTAAAGTCAGGATCTGCTTCTAATGTGAGGTTGTAATTTTTTTGTGTGTATTTATCATATCATTAGCGTCTTGACATGCTCAGTTGCTGAAAAAAAATATTTTACTGACACAATGTGCCATCTGTATTCTTTGAGAGCTTGCAAGAGCTTCAATGTCATACTAATGAAGGGAAATTTCAGCACAGCTGTGACAATAGCAAAATCACCTGTAAGACATATATCACCAAGTGGTCTCTTAGCATTACCTTGCAGGTGTCACTGAAATTATTCAACTAGAGAATTTCACTCAGGCTACAGCTATCAAATCAATCTTCAATTTTTTTCAGATTCCTTATTGCTTTTAATATTTGATTTAGAAAAATATCAATGAGGAAATCTGGAACAATTAAGTATGATCTAACAGCAACAAATTAGGTCTGTTTTAAGATCACAAAAAAGAGACAAAAAGAAGCAACAGCTGCTTGCTATTTGTCTTCATTTTGCAAAGTCTCATTTTCTTCTGTCGTAGCCTCATATACAGTCTGTCTGCATGCATCAAGATAAGATGAATCTGCACGTAGTTTACCACCTGGACATATGTGTATGCAACATATACAGAGGGTGTGTAACATATACCTAATACACTTATCAGTCTAAAAGAAACAGCAAATTAAATGTTTTCTTTTCACATTATTTCATTTATTCACCAGTTTAAGGTGCAAAATGCTTCTGTTCTTTGAAAGCTTGACCAGAGTAAAGGTCACATTGTTAATATCAGAATACTTTAAAGGTATTTATTCGTAGTTGTCTCACCTTAGTGGAAATACTAAATATTTTTTAAGGTAAGACATAGACAAAGTACATTAGTAGGTTTCTTTTTTTTTAATCACACATACCGTACTGATTACAAATATTTTTGCTGCTTGTAAAACTACAGTATGACTTTCAACCGTGCAAACTTTTTTCACTTTTCGATTTCTGGATAATTTAAAGTTAACTAATAATGTTCTCATTATTTTTTTCTGGAAATAAGTCTAGAAGATGATTAGAGCAAATAGTATTTGAATGAATAAAATAGAATAGTTAGTGTGGCATAGAATGTGTTACCATTCATAAGTATGCATTCTGAGGTGCCTAACTCACTGGCTTCAAAATTTACTAATGACATAAAATATGCATATGTTCTACCCTACATAGGGTACCTACCAACATTTTCAAAAATCATGGTCTGCCATAAAGTACATAACTGTAGCTTACGGTACCTTGACAGCTATTAATTTAAAAGAAATTTTCTTTGGCTATTTTGTGTCCTTTTCGGCTTAGAGACTGTGATTATTGCCAAAGAATATCTGCCAGAGAATCACTGCAAAAGCCATCTGTACGAGGATGTTTATATGGAATGCTATTTACTTTGTGAGTAAATAATTAATATCAATTTAAGTAAAAAAAAAAGTTTACTTAGATAAAGTGTTCATATAAAGATTACACAGACAAGAAAAGTATTGTAACTGACTCTTATTTAACTGGCATAAACTATTCCGTATGTTTTTTGTGTATATTTGTGGGTCTCCAAATGCCTTTCAACGTTATCCTTTCCCATAGCTACAGTGTAAACACAGACCACTTGCATTTTGATTTTAATGTTATTGTAGGCCCAGAAAGGGGACTATTAAAGATGGTGATACCTGGCTTTAAAACAGATAAAATTTATCACTTCTATAATTTCATTTCTTTTTAGCTACTTCATCATCTGTTTGTCATCCATATTATTTGCATGGTAACAAGCAGCAAAATGTTAACATTAGTTTATACACCAGATATTGAAAGAGAAAAATAGCAGAGTATTACTTTTTGCAGTACCAGAGGTTACCCACAAAAAAAAATAATTAAGAAGAGAGCTTTAAATGAAACCATCCAGCATGCCAACAGAGTAGTAAAGTCTTTTGAAAACTGAAGTACAAGTAAAACATGCAGGATCCAGAGACAAAGAAGTGGCATTTGACAATGACACCACATTGGTTTTGTTTACCTGTAAGTTTAATATTGTTTTTTTGCAATATTTTCTCATAAATTATGTATTTAAACTATAAAAGTTATTACCACAGTATAAATTTGATTAAAAGGACCCGGTTTTATTGCTATTTTAATTTTATTTTTACCATACTTTATTGCTTGCAGACACTCTTTCACAATTCTGTATTTGCTACTAACCACAGTGCACTCATTTGACAATGCAAGTGGCTATACGTCTGCAATTACTAGGTTGCTGGGGGATTGTGCCTGCCAGCAGGAACTAACCTGCTCCAACTGCAAGAGGACATTCATCAACTTGTGAACACCATCAGTAGTGGGCAGGCAGATACGTTTCTTTACGTCACCTCTACTGGCCTTCTAGCACTCCCCTTTCTAGACAATTTATTGAAGTAACTAGTGGAAGAGCTTTGATTTTTTCCTTCTGTTTTGTGGAATATCCAATTTTCTGTTGGATTCATCAGCCAGATGAATTTTCTCTTCATATCTATTCTCTGAGCTCTGTTTGGGGAGTTTTGTCTAACACTAAGGATTCACTGCAAATTTTTTCTGAATACCCAGTTTTTAGAATGAACTGTATTGCATAGCTGTGGCCAGAGAAGTTAGAAGGTGTACCTGTACAAGAGAGCATGATTATTGGACACTGTATTAGCACATTTGTATGAATATTGAAGTATTCTAGAAAACTATTTCTTTGAATTCTAACATGTGCAACACAGCATTTGTCTTCTGCAGATAATAATACCTTATTGCTGAATTGCAGAGCTTATCTGTTTCTGAAAACAGGCACAAAAGGCATTAAAATTGACCGGTGCAAAACACTAGTAAGATCTACTGAACTAACAAAATTGCCACAAGACATAATTTTCTCCACATCAAGTTGGCATTTTAACAGTTATATCACTACTTACTTCTAATAATTATGAGAACAGTTGTTCATAACATGCTTCCATCCTTTTGCAGAAGTTTTGAACAGTTCTGTATAAACCCATGCCAAGTCTTTCATTGGCAGCTGAACACTATTATTCTGCAAAGCTCAAGATGGCAGAGGGCAACTGTCATTGATTCAGTCCAATTATACCAGAAATGAGAAAGGTGGGATAAAAAAGTTACTAACAAAGACGAGATAGCTTTAACTGTGACTTGGTGGCTTTGAAAGTATTTCTACACCAGTGCAAAGGAGTACCTGAATATCATCTGCTACAAGAGCATGACATACGTAACCCAATTTTGTTATTGCCCAGGGATTTGAGCACAGCAGAGACTCCTAGGCCCCCAGGACAGCACCAGAAGTCCAGAGGTTATTTGGTGAGTGAAAGAGACTTTGTAGTGCTTTCAGAACCATGAAAGCTCTTATCAGAGTGCAGTTCAGAGAGCGATGAGAAAGAACAGACTTAACTGCCAGTGACTGGATGTATTATAAAAAAGAAAACCTGAATTTGCTTCAATAGCCGAACCAAACAGGGTTGATCGGGGCATGGTGAACAGGAACGATGCGATATAAAGCTACATCTATGACTCAGACTAGTAAACAACATGTGATTAAAAGAGGTAGGAAAAAAGCTGTCAGATATCTTAAGCAATGAAAGATAACTGCTTGAAAAGCATCACTGAAACAGGAATATAAGCAAAACATTCTGTTTAACTGTATTTTCTTGTTTCTGATGCATACAGTTTCATACCAAACCAATTTATTTAAAAGCTGAAATGATAACTGAAACAGAGACTCCACTCTATCTAATTTGCTGTTTATAGTGATGAAAAAACTTAGCAAAGATTTTGTTTTGCAACAGCAATTATCTGGAATAATTTCCGAACTTCAGTTAAGTGACTGGAGCAAGGCTATGATGATTATTTGTTACACTAAATTTACAAGTGACATAAAGAGTGAAATGGGAGATTAAAACTAAACAGCACAGAGGCTGTGGGTGAATGAGAGGAGAATGCAGAAAACCAAAATCAATACTAGGTTACAAGAAAAGTAATTTTAGTATATCCTTTGTAAATTCCTGGAAAAAATACCAAAGTAAATACATAAAAACTAATATGATACGAGGAGGAACAGCACAGTCTAACAGTTTAAATTAGGCAGCCTGATGTGAAAAAGGCATGATATAAGCCATAGAAAAGAGAGATTCTGTAAATACTCTCTTTGAATGGCCCACATTTTTTCATATATAATTTTTTTTGCATATGATACCTAGCTTGAGATCATGATCTGCTGTGAGGAAATGAGAAAGCTGTGTTTTTTTCAAATGTAAATGTTTCATTTGAAGTCTTCCATTTTAAATAGAGGTAACGATGCTTACAATACATTAAAATTCAAGTCATTCCCCTTCATTTGTGGAAATCTTATGTGACAAGGGATAACCACTAATCTGAATATCGAAATAAATTAAGATAGACTAGTTTTTATTATCAAAAACTACAACTACCATTCACCAGTTATGTGATGATGAAAGTGTTCAGAGAGAGAGGTCAGTTTATCTTTACTTAAAGAAATATAAGAGACATATAGAGATAGGATGAAATACTGAAATATGTCATTTTGTTGCGCTCATCTAGACTCTCTCAGGTTTGTTTGAAAACTTCTGAACCAATACTTAGACAGTGTCTTTCTTTTCAAGCAGAACTCTCACTTGTATCTTAAATAGCATTCTTAATGTTATATCTCCAAAATAATATTTCTTGTTTCTTCAGCATCATCATGCTTTTGACGTCTATTTATTTTGCCTTTGGATTCTATTTACACATCTCCCCATTTAGTATTTTTTGCATTTGATTTCTCATTCTTTGGAAAAGTATCTATAGAATTTAAGCCTGATCAGCCATGCTTGTGTGCTAAGATCTTTCATTTTCAACATTTACCTCCAAATATTGCAACTTTTCCCCCATTGCATCATCTACAAAAATTTGATAAAACTCAGTTAGTCTGTCATCAGATTTGCCAATGGAATTAGAAGCAGGCTTAGGTCCCTACTTGCCATTCCCCCAAGCACAATTCAAGTAAGACTCATTCATTACCTAAAAGAAATTTTTATTCATATTGCATCTCTATGTCACACTTCTTTTTCCCTTATCATTTTCAAAAGCTTCATGTGTGTTATTTCAAAACTACTCTTTCTATTTTTTGTTAAGCCTCCTGTCTTGTCAAAGAAGGGTTTAAGGAAATCCATTTATGACAACACATCTGTGGATTTTTTTTAAGACTTGCTAGACATCAAAAAATTACTTCTTTGGGAGTTTGTATTAGTTTTTTCAGTTACTGGTTCTGTGCTGGTAGATCTATTTTTCTGAAGAACTGTCCCTTTCTTATTCCAGTACCCTAACAGGAATTTCAGCAGTGGAGCACCTTTGACTTTGCTACATGTTCTTGAACCTGATTTCCCTTACTCTAAAGAGTAGTATCTCTTTCTCTATCATTATTTTAGGTAATTATATACCTAATATTAGCCATTTTTATAAAATAATTTAAAGAAATGAAGGCATTCAGTATTCTTGTATGTTTGGATCAGCAAGAATTTGCTTTTATTCACTTTTAGATATAACTGTAAATTTCCTCTGAGTTCCTTTTCCTCCCATTACAGTAGTTTTTCACTACTTTTTCTACTTCTTCGTAGCAGAAAGTCATTATATTTTTACCTTACTTCTTTTATACCCGTATGCACGTATCATTGTACCATTCCTTAAAGTCAGCTATGGGCATACATGTTTTTCTTGTTGTTATTTTTGAAATTCAGCTGAATAAAGGTGTCCTGATGTATTTACAAGTGCTTTTTTTAATGTTTCCCAGGAACCTTAAAAAGAAGGAGGTCTCAGAATTGCTGTTGGCTATTCAAATTAATCTTCTGTGGCACATTATTCTCCCAACAACTCTACACTTTGGTTTTACTTTTCAGGAGACCCTAGTCATCAGATCATTATTTTTAAATCTTTAATTCTTATTCTACAGCTCTCACAACCTCTTTTTCTGGAGTAAACAAGAAGATATGAACATTTCCTCATTGTTCATATCTTCCATTTTTAGATTTTCTGCGTTTTCTTTTTCCTTTCATTAAAATAGCTGTTGTTCAAGAAATTTTGTCCTTCTGAAGGAAGTCATGCTCCATACACTTCAAAATCTGAATAGACTATCTACATCCATTTTTTTCCAGCAGATATTTGGGGATCAAAACACCTTCTGTTAGTACAAAGTCCTGTTTCCTATACTTTTCTAGAAAACATGAAAATCCTTAATTATATTATCAGTACCAGACAACGGACACAACATTATTCCTACTATGTTCCTTTTTTCCTGGAGAAATTCAGAAAACCTGCTTCTCACTTCTTCCTTAACACAGGGAGAAAAAACAAAGTACCTACAAGTTAAACTAAATAACAACATTCTTATTTTGAAAACATTAACACATTTGACAGTATGAACTTTGTCATAAAATTCAGTAACAGGAGGCACTTAATCCAAAATTCCTAAAGCCAAAAGTTGATAGATAGCACTTGCCAAATAGATGAGGTCAGCAGACTCCTTCACACAACACAATACCAAGGTCACAGAAAGCATGAAGGTCCAGAACTACAAAACATTTTTCTGCAAAGTGGTCTTATCAAAAAGCTGTTTAACAGAAAATCAATGTAACCTTTCCAACAAATTACAAGAAATGTACTTAGTATGTTTGTTTTAAAAAGGAAATCTTGCCACTATGTCTAGACTTCCTACACCCCAATAAAATTGGTTTGAAATTACTCAGTTATATCATCATGAAAAAATATTTTCAAGTCAATATGCAGTAACAGAAGTACAAGTCTATCATTGCAAGATCATTTTTAATCCAGGTCATTTTCATCGGGTTTACAATGTAAGTCCAGAAGCAGTGGGAGCACAATGGAACAGCTGAAGAATGAGCAGCAAGTAGATCTAAATCTCTTAAATATACCTTCACTGAGTGCACTGGGTTTATGTGGTATGGTTTTGGTAGCAGAAGGGGGCTACAGCATTGGCTTCTGTGAGAAGCCACCAGGAGATGCCCCCATGTGGGACAGAACCAGTTCCAGACAGCTCCAAGAGAGACCCACTGCTGGCCAAAGATAAGCCCATCAACAACATTGGTAGTACCTCTGTGGAAATATATTTAAGAAAGAGTAAAAACTGCTGCAAAACAGCTGTGAGAGATTAGTGAGAAAATGTGAGAGAAACAGCCCTTCAGTCACCAAGGTCAGTGAAGAAGGAGAGGAGGTGCTGCACGCACAGAAGCAGAGATTCCGCTGCAGCCTGTGGAGAAGACCACGGTGATGTAGTCTGTCCCCATGCAGTCCGTGGAGGACTACGGTGGAGCAGATATCCACTCTGCAGCCCTTGGAGAAGGGCTCCATGTTGCAGCAGCTAGACGTGTGCTGAAGGCAGCCCGTGGAGAGCCCATACTGGAGCAGGTTCCTGGCAGGAGCTGTGACCCATGGGGGAGCCACGCTGGAGCAGGTCATTTCTGAAGAACTATAGCCTGTAGAAAGGACACACGCTGAAGCTGTTCTTGAAGAACTACAGCCTGTGGGAAGGACCCATGTTGGTGAAGCTCCAAAAGGATTGTATCCTGTGGGAAGAACCCCGCATTGGAGCAGGGGAAGAGTGTGAGGAGGAAGGAGCAGCAGAGGCAAAGCCTTGTAAACTGACCTCCGTCCCCATTCCCCATCCCCCTGCATGCTTGAAGAGGAGGGGGCTGAAGACCTGGGTGTGAAGTTAGGCCTGGGAAGAATGGAGGGGCAGGGGGAAGGTTGTTTTATTTTTGTTTTATTTCTCACTCTCCTACTCTGTTACAAGTAATTGGCAATAAATTTCCACAAGTTGAGTCTGGTTTGCCCATGACGGTAATTGGTAAGCAATCTCCCTGTCCTTATATCAAGACACGAGCTTTTCATTGTATTTTCTCCCCCTGTCCTGTTGATGGAGGCAGAGTGATAAAGTGGCTTAGTGGGCACCTGGTGGCTAGCCAAGGTCAACCCACCA
>VYXH01009484.1:55901-68047 GCA_013397275.1 Burhinus bistriatus
CCCTGCATGCTTGAAGAGGAGGGGGCTGAAGACCTGGGTGTGAAGTTAGGCCTGGGAAGAATGGAGGGGCAGGGGGAAGGTTGTTTTATTTTTGTTTTATTTCTCACTCTCCTACTCTGTTACAAGTAATTGGCAATAAATTTCCACAAGTTGAGTCTGGTTTGCCCATGACGGTAATTGGTAAGCAATCTCCCTGTCCTTATATCAAGACACGAGCTTTTCATTGTATTTTCTCCCCCTGTCCTGTTGATGGAGGCAGAGTGATAAAGTGGCTTAGTGGGCACCTGGTGGCTAGCCAAGGTCAACCCACCAGACTGAGTAGTATCCTTCCTTCAGTGCTTAGAATACCAACACTGATTGCCTCAGCTAGTATTGCAAAGGTGGATTCATTTCAGGCTAAATCTTTAAATATTTGTTTACTTTTGAGGTATGAGTATGGGAAAGCAACAATACCAGGATCTTTATTTCTGATCCCTTCCTGTTTGTGCCTTGACTAGATTATCTAATTGTGTGAAGGGGGCAGAGTTATGTGAGTGGGAACAACTTAACTGACACAAAAATATTCCTGAGAGGCATTCCTGTTCCTGATGTAACTGGCATTTAGGGCAAATTCGCAGAATTCCGCTGGGATAGGACTATCCTATTAGTTAGTATGTCACAAGTTAATAGGTCACAATCTCACACAAGGCTGTAAGTACCACCATGTTGTAAATTACTACTATTCTCAGTGGTAAATATTAGTTGTATAACAGTAAAATAGTACTTGACTGTTATATAATAATAAAACGTAACAACACAAAATTTACATTTATCACATCCCAAAATACTGCTGTCTATTAGAACACCAACAGTTCAAAACACTAAGAGGTCTGAATCTAAAGCAATGTACTGGAAACAACAAAACAGCCTGTGTGATAGCTACAAGGGGAAAAGGTTTATATAACACAGGTAAATAAAAATATGTTTTATGGGTATTTATTGTCAAATAATTCCCTTCAGAGTCATTTAGCCTTCATCATCCTGACTGAAGCCTACAGAATAGATAGGAGAAAGATCTGCCAGTGACAACAGATATAATGTACCACATTTTATTGACATTAGGAAAAGTTAACTAAATCTGTAGCTGTTGAAAAAACTACGCACTAGTGCAGAACACAACGGTGTTTTGTAATTTCTAAGAACAAACTAGGGGAAAGAAAGAAGCATTTAGCTAGTGCTACTGTGACAAACTGGCACTGCTAAGGAAACACAAATAAAAACATGTCAGAAAAGTGCTCAAAGCATCTGTATCAAGCTTCAAATATTTCAAAAGAATATGACAAGTCAGAGTATCAGAGAGCAATGAAAATCAAGGAGGATCAAAATTAGAATTGCTAGTATGTTAAAATCTACCTAGTGCTATTTAGGAAAGTCATCAGAAATTACTCTTATTGAAGTAGCCTTAAAATTGCAGCATGAATCCCAGTTCTTAGTATTTAAAGGATCAAAAATTTATTGGAGCTAATTTTGCATTTTTTTTCCTTTTCTGTTCAGAAATATCCCAGCAACACTGAGGTATCTTACATAAAACAGATGACTGAAGACTCAATAACTCTAATTAAAGTCCCTCATTGCTTGCTATCTTTTCAAAGAGAAGTTTGCTGCTAGAAGCTGTCACAGCTGTCTCCTATTGACACTGGTAACACTCACTTGAGCCAGAGAGTCTTATAAGTTGCATTAGCATTATCAACACATACCTGGAGCTGAAATTTTCAAGGAAACCAAAAAAAGGAATGAAGAGTATGGATCTGAGCTGCAGAACCTTGCCAGCATTTCTACGAATGTATTTATTATTAAATGATAAAAACTGTTAGTGTCATATTAAATCCTGACACACTCACACAATCCAATTTTCAGCAGCAACTCTGATTTCAGGTTCTACCTAGACATCTTAATTCTGTCCTCTGCAGTGTGTACATTTTTGACAGGATAAGCCCATGGTCTCAGGCACTGATCTGAGGCAAACATCTGAAAAACACAGGTTTTTTTGGACTGAGTTTGTTTCAATTCTAATCCAACAAAATATATGAGCAGGAGTAGTCATACTGACTTCAGATTGCCCATTTATTCAGATGTTTTGCTGTAACAGAAACTGTGTACTCAAATGGAAATACTTAGACATCAAGAAAAATAGATTATTGGGTAGTTTGTAAAGAAGGTATCACTCTCAACTCTTTATGAATGAAAGTGCAGTACACACGTTGAATATTTTCTTTGATGTGTACCAGTAGGATAAGAGCAGATTTACACTTTTTCTAAGATTAGCACAGTGAAAAGAAGCACATCCTCACATAGTTTAGGCTGAGCACTTAGTATGTTTCTAGCCATGAGCTTCCATTTATATTTTGTTGTACAAATTTTTTAATATTTGTGTAAATCCTAGCATCTGAAAGCCTACAATATTACCTAGAAATTCAATAATGGATTGAAAACTTTATTTTATTTGGGGATCGTTACAGTATCCAGCTTATTAGGCTGGACAGCTATGGCAGTAGATTCCTTAAACATGCTGGAAAGCATTCCAAAAATATGTTGACCCAGGCAAGTGCAATAGGAGCACTTGGCGTTGTTGAGTTCATTGTTGGTGTTTGAGTTCAGCTGCAAAGAAAACAATCTTATTTTGTAAGCCACATGCTGGTGATGCAAGGTGATGTATCACTGTATTACAAAAAAAAGTTCTGAGAAAGTTCTGAGTATTAAGACAAATGTCTGCATACATGAACCAATATAAAGATATTTTAAAAAACATATTTGATAAATTTGATACTCTTTTCTTCTGTGGCATCAGTTTATCAAGTTAATTATACTGTATCACGGGGGATAGAAATAGCATGATACACCCAGAGGTGAATTAGTATTCACTCTCTATGAATTTTTATTATTGTCAACCAAGTATATAGCCTTGCCTTGTTTTTTCATAAGCTGATTTTTATTTTTTTTTATGATTGCTATATCAATTTTATGTTTAGCTAAATGATGATTAGTTCTTTCACTCCTTTGTTTTGATACATTGAAATCTGTCTGTAAATCTGACATTTGTTAATTTACATTTCATCGATAAACTGCTGGCAGAATATAGAAATTTGCTCCTAGACTAATTGTATCACCTCTAATTTGACAAAGGTGGCAGAGGAGCAACTCATCTTGAAACCCCAGTGTTCCTGAATTAATGTAATGCCATCTACTTTCTGCAGGTGTTAAGGATGATAATAAAGGGATTATATTTCTTCTATACACAGGGCTTTTTTTCCCATTTATATGCTCAGTTATAGTTGTCAATCAATTGCAGTCACATATCTCTAATATTATTCCATGGAAAAAGGCTGAACAAATCCAAACAGAGATTTCTACGTGCTTATATAAATACACTTATAAAAAAAGAGAACAAATTAAAATGTGAAAGTGTAAATTAAATTTTAAAAGGGTAAATTCCTTAACAAAGTCTACATCTACCAAGTTGCATTACGCTGAAGGCTGCATATACTCATTGTCTTGGTTTCTAAAGCATTTACTTTTAATAAATTAATCATATTGAGTAGATTCCCCTTCCACTAATAAAATGCTAGGGTGCTTAAAGATACATAAACTGTTTCTTGAATACATGTTCAGTGAAAAGTCATTTGTTCATCTGTACAGACTGATTCAACTATTGAATTTCTCACGCTTAGTATACTGGGTGCGTTTATCAAATTATAGAAACACATCTCCTGGTATTCTTGAGAGTAACATAATAATAGCAGCAGCCACAATACAGATTACAGGACTGTAGTTGAAAAGTTCCCTCCTGTTTCATTACTTTGGGATGTCTATGAAAGTCAGGGGAGGAAGACAGACAAGAAAATGCTTAAACTTTTAAGTTCACGAGGGTTTAAAATTTGCTGTAATTGTATCTGTTATAACACAAACAGTGCCAAGATGTAACTAATTTAAAGATGACATACTTTATATGTTATTCACCATAGGCATATATTCTATTAATTCAGTAGAAGGACTCTTGAGATGTGCATCCAGGAAAGAAGGACATTGTTTCTGGGACTAGTTACCTTCATATTGCGGTGTGGCCCTTTCTGAGATACCAGGATGATCAGCCAAGTAGAGCTGACAAAGAGTCATACCTGTATTAAAAACCAGCAAGAAGAGTGACACAAAGGGATTATATAGCATCAAGACCAAGTTAGCATAAAGACTAAGGTTCAGCAATAAGTAGCTTGCATTCACACTTTCCCTCAACATAAAACTTTTTTTGCTTGTACAACACACTCATCCCACTGGTATAAATAAACAATTACAAGTTGAAAAAGTCTGTATTACTCAGAGTCTCCAAGAGGGAAGGACCATAAGTAGGATCCCTAGCAAACTGGCTGGTTACCAGGAGAAGTGATGCAGCTGAGGCCCATCTCCTGACATGCCATGAAAGTTTTGATGGCAAGGACATGATGCACTGGGAGATGCTTTGGGAATCCAGAAAGAGATAGCTGGCACCGGAATTGCATACTCCAGTATGCTTATTTTAACAACTTTAAAGTATTTGCCTGCAGAGTTATTACTGTGAAGTAACACAGGTGAAACCAAAAGCCTAGACTAAAAATAGAAATCTGAAATACATACCAGACTCACAAGAAGTAAACAGTAGAATTTAAGCTTGGATGGAAAGAGTAAGAAAGATCTCTCAACAGCCATTGATTTATTAACCCCACATAACAAACACAAAGGCAGTAATGGTAAATGGTAAGTCATGAGCTAAAATACATTATAGGAGGCCTACCACAGAGAATAAATTCTACTATGTAACTTGTCACTTGGGATGTTTTTGTTTTTTATTGAGGGTGGTGGTTTGAGACTTTATATTACAGTCTCATTTAGACCTTGAAGTATTTAATATGACAGAACAAACTATCTTCTTTCTACTGTGAATAACTTCTTCTCAAATTAGAGGTAAAATCGGGCTGATACAGGGTCAAAACCTCATGTTATCGTAGGAATCGTAACTGTGCTGCCCTAAGAGACTTGCTTTCTTAGCACAAACATTTCACATTAATATATAATGTGACATTACTTTCCCCAGGGTTATTTTAGCCTATTTGCTTTTTCCCTTCTCCCTCTTCTGTTGAGTTTTTTATTTCTGTTGGTTTCTAGACAGATGGGCACTGCAACTCTTCTTGTGTTCCTGTGGGCTGAGAAAGGTGAACACCCTGACAAATGTTCAAACAGACATCAGGCTGAATATTTTCATTAGTGACAACTGCTGGCCCTTTTGAAAATGAATGGATCTTGCTTCCCTAACAACCATCCTCCCTCACTGCTTGCATGGTATATGCAGCCATATTCCAGCCATAGTACAGGTGGCTAACTAGAGGTGGCACGGCTGTAATGCCACAGCAGTCAGGAGCACTATGAATAATTTGTACTTCTTTCAGCTGTTTCAATTCTGTCAGTGCAGCTGTAACTATGTCAGGTGCTCTGAGTACTTCCCACACATCTGCGGGAGAAAAGAAAAGATGAAACTTCACAAGGAAGCAATTTAGTGAGAGCACTTCACTCACATTTACTGGCACAGGTTGCTCAAGAACTACAAAAGACTGGTATATTAGTTAGTATGACAGCACTTTACCCTACTACAAAGATGGCCATAAAATTTAAGTATTTGGTTTAATTGTTTTATACTTATTTCTCAGCTAGGGTGTTTTACAGACACTTCACTGGACATTGAAAACTAAATCAATGTGATCACAATAAAGTTCCTTCTGCTTTCAAAGTACCAGACTATAGACAAAACTGATGCAGGCAGCCTGTAGTTGTTCTTTGGAAATAATTGACTTTGTTGTTCAAGAGAACAAAGAGGAGGAAGATACTGTTAAATCTTGTCAGTAGTGAGAAAATAAATGGAGTTTGCACTTATAATACATTGCCTTAAGTTTACTTAACAACGTCTTCATAAGAAAACTGAAAATACCAGCCACAAGAAACAATATTTTTCAACTACACAGTCCTGTTCTTTCAATAATAAATGAGGGCCAAGAAAGACAAATGAACCAAAAGGAATACCCTGTTTCAACTTATCTTTTCATTCTTTTACCATCCAAGACAAAACTTTCTGTAATTTTTGAAAATAAATCCCAGGAAGGTCTCCCGTATCTTCCTCTAAGGAACAGGACATAATTAGCTTTCGCCTAACAGTAACCTCTCTCTCAAAGTGCTTATACATGAGAAGAAACATCAATATCTTTACTGGGGAAAAACAGGCATAGAGGTGTGTTTCTTTACATTCCTGTAAGTTAGTGACAGATCAGGGACAAGTCTTTTACTTCCTGTTATAAGGTTTTATCCACCCAAAACAATAACTTTGAGACAACAGAAAATTTCAGAAGATCTCTCTCTCTATGCCTCACTTTTTCTGCAGCAGATTTAAGAAAAGTGTGTTCTGACTGTTGGCACCAAGTTACAAGATTACCTTTATATGCTACCATATATAAAAAAGTGACCATTGAACTGTTCTCAGAACAGGTAAGTATTTAGCTGGGAGACATGTTTCTAAGAGCTTACATTTCGTAATCTAATTTCTTGTCCTCCCTCTTCAGTTTATTTGGGCCCACAGGTACTTTTTATTAGGCTCGGAGGCATCAAAAACAAGGATTTTCCTTTAAATTTCTTCTAAGGTCCACTTCTCTGATGTTATTGTCTGCAAATGGCTTGCCATCCCAGTTCATTATGTATAAGGTATAGCAGTGACTAGGGAAATATTTTTCAGTGCAGTAAAATGTTCTGGTGTCATCACTGGTAATTTAACAGGAACTAAATATCTACAGTGTGTTGGTTCTGCAAACACAATATAAGGAATACCCAACACTGAATGGATGCAGTTGAAGATTAGGGTTCAGCTTTGCTTCCTACCATTAAAAAAATAAATAAATAAATAAATATATATATAAAATCAGTTTAACTATATGTCACAATAAGGAACTTTGCTTGAAGAAGCGATATCAAACTTAGCCAAAATGAGTAGAGGTCATTTCAACAGGTTCCAGTCTGTTCCTCAGCTATGGACTGCGACCAGCAGTGTGTTTAAGACTTGATCCCCATAAGAACAATTCTGGGAGCAAGGTACTGTCTGTAGAATATCAAGTTTTCTGTTCAAATGCCTAAGACTAATCCAAATGGCACATATGCAAATTGGCTCTGAGAGGTTTGAAAAAAAAATATATATATAATGACTGACTTAGTTATTTTATAATCAAAGGAGACAACGCTCGGCAATTACAAGATTGTTTTTTGTATCTAAGCAATGATTAGACCCTGCCCACCATAAAAGTCCCAGAAAATTCTCAACAGACACAAAATATCTGTAATATTTCATACAGATCTGTTTATAGCTTTCATGCTGTAGGAAGTTTCTGAGCAGCTCAGAGTCTTGCCAGATGCTGAAAGTTACTTCACCTTTGCTTGAGATTATTGAGTGTGACACATCTAAAAGTGAACGATTTAGTATAACATAGTCATGTAGATTTCTTTGACAGTAAATGGAAGGAAAAAAAGAAGCTCCAGTAAACAATTAATCCCATTTCTCCAAGATGTATAGTTTAGGATAAAAGGAACAGTTCTTTGGAGGTTCTGCTTTCTTTCCGAGGTCTCCCAAGAAACTAAATCAGAAGCTCAGACTGAACACCTGAAGACTCATGAAGATAGGTGACATAATCACTACTAGTATTTACAACATATAGAGCTGGATTTAATTCCTGAAGTCAACTCCCTTTTTTCTTCACAGTATTCTCTCAAGTCCCGTTCCTGCTGAGAATCAGTAACTCTGAGAGAGGTGAATTGTTTTCAAAATGATCAGATATTTGGAACAGCTAGGTGGTAGAGCAGCTATCATGTCTTCTCTCTTCTCTTCTCTTCTCTTCTCTTCTCTTCTCTTCTCTTCTCTTCTCTTCTCTTCTCTTCTCTTCTCTTCTCTTCTCTTCTCTTCTCNCATTTCCTGTTTCTATTTTAAAGTTTAACCTCAGTGGTGCAAAATAACCTCTGAGTAGTTTAATTTCTTTTCTTATAGGACTACTTATAGCAAGTAAACTTAAGTATCTAGCATTGAAAATCTTCAAGGACAGAGATATATTTTTCTAGATATTTTAACAGGAAAAAGTGCCCTGATTCTTGCCTTTGAGAATAGGAAGTTATTTGTGCAATTACCAACAGGTGAGTAAATACACGCACTTAAGTAGGACTATTTAAGTATTTACGTAGCCTGAGCATGACAGGAAATTATGATGATTAAGATTTTCATTTAAAAAGTATTTTATGCCTACATATGGTTGGATAGATCCTTGGTTGGATTTTGTGCTCAACTACTAAACACAATTGGGGATATTCAGTGTGTATGAAATAGAGGTGTTAATGTAGAATGAGGAAAGACTTCCTTACTACCAAGTAAATTTACAGAAATAACATGTATCTTTTGGCAAACAGATAATCTGTTTCTGGCTTGTGACAGCTGCAACCCACCTAGGCAACCTACCACAAACACCATAACAGATGGTAGGAAACAGGGCTTGAAGTCAAAGCATTTGGCAAAATTTTTGGCAGAATAGAAACTGCTAGGTAAAACCGACCAAGCAAAAAGAGAAGTTACTCCCCCCTACATGTGAGTAGAATTGGGTTTTTTAAATTTTTTTTCCAAACCGCAGTCGGTCACAAGAGAAGTCTGTAGCAAGTACAACAAGGAGAGAACTAATATGTAGGTAATGAGTCCAGCTGTATGCTATGTCATATTTATCTCTTGACCAACAGAAGTATAAATCTGTTTTTTTAGAATGCTGGTACGCAAACATTGATTTTATCTTCATCTATTTAGGCTTCATTCAAAAACATATATTCTCACTAAAGTCATATCAGCAGACCAGAAGGGATAACATGGACTAGCTACAGATGCTGGAAGCTGTGGCAAAAGGCAATATGAGAAGCAGCCGTCAAGGACACTTGCTAACCGCGGTGCCTGCACAAGCATACAATCACATAGCAGGCAGGGCAACCAACTGAAAATGGCAGGTTCTTTGAGTAGCAATGTGTTCTTGCTTCCTCAGCACAGTATTTTGCTGCAATCATCACCACCGTCACCATCATCATCATCATTTTATGCAATTTATGTTCCATATTGCTGCGAACATGTCCAATTTTGAATTTATTCTTGACATTGATGTGATAAAAAAATGCAAAGAAACATGAAGATTATGCATTTTTATCTTCTAATCCTGAACACCATTGCACATAACTCAACCTCCTCCTAAAGCTGGAAAAAGTTGATGGGCTTAACAGTAGATTTGGAAAGTGAGCCCACGTGTCTCTCCTTGAGAATAACATGCCACCTGCAACCTCAAAGAAGACTGTCTAATAGCTAGAATTCATGAATAAAAATGTCATATAGAAGCTGGCTTTGGAATTCAGAAACCACTGAGTGATGCCCGTTTTTATGATTTGCAGGACACTTCAATACACAGTATGAAGAAACACAATTACAAATGAAACTGATCACTGTTTCACCTGCAACACATCAATACCAACTGCCTATGAACAAATAACTTCTGTGCAGGATGAACTCTGAAGCAAAACCATGTTTTATGAGTGTATGTGGATCAACATAACAAAAAATTAGTTTGCTTCTCAGCCACATAATAAGAAAGAGAAAGTACTGGAAAAACTAAATGACAAAGTCATCCCTTGGCCTCATCTTTTCAAAGGTGTCGTGTATTTTTACGTAGCAACTTCTAAATATCCAAATTTGGTCACTGAAGACCCTGTTGTCAGAGGTGCTCACCTGCAATTCTTACTGGAGCCAAAAATTAATCCAAATGACAACATTTGTAAAAGTCTGGCCTACCTTTTAGAACATGGGAAATGAAAGGCATGGACCATTGTTGTATGTCTACCAAATAAGAACAATTCAAAAGAATGTACTGAAATCCAGCCTGAGACAGTCTGGCAAGCCAGTGCTGAACATAATTTCTGAAGGGTCATAAGAAGAAACAGTCCAAGAATTTTTACTGAGAAAAGCTTGTGACTGAAGTAGACTCCACAAGAGACAACCTACCTGATGGTGTTACCTTCTCTGACCTTACCACAAACTGCTTTTTTGGGGGTTGAGGCTGGTTGTATCATCAGTTTCTTTCTTTGTCCAGGCAGATAAAAGGGCTTCTACTGCATTGTAGAGATTTATTTGGAGTATTCATAACAGTAAAATGACATGTAAAAACCTGAAACATGGGCACATTGTTCACATCAGCTCTCACATCACTGCTAGCTGAGCTTCAAATTAGTCATGCTGTGTAGGGAAGTCTATTCTCTGCATAAATCTGTTACTGCTCCTTTCCACCTTCATGTGCTCTCATTTGACAACCTAATGTTATTCCTTTAATATTATTTAATTCAGGCAGTTTTGAAAGTCAGCAATGTGGAGACTGAAGCAGTGACAGCAAGCTTGGAGAAACCAAATAACTCACAAGAAGATATTTTAGTACATTATTTAAAAATATTCAGCATCCATAGAAATGTCACATTATTCCATGAGAAATTACTACGGTGATGTGAAAGAGAAAGAGAAAAAACATTATTTTAACTATACATACAATTAATTTAAATCTTAAGACAATAAACTTCAGGAAATGAACCTGAAAATGTTTTAAAAAAGGGCAGTATGATCCCATATTTTCTTTTCTTTACCTAATATTTATGGTCCTATAAAATATGTAACAATAATAGTAATGGAGGGAGTTATCTGTCTGTCTGTAAAGTAGCCTCTATACTTACAGGAAAAGAAGGTACTTATCGTTACATACAATGTCAGCCAATATTTTACAGAGGGCCTCTTTGATGGATTGCAATGTTTTTATAAGATAAAGCTTTCTGAGTGCACTTTAACTGCTAATAGATTGTTTATAAATACATGCCATCTGCATACTTTGGTAGTGGTATACACAGTTTTGTTAACAGAATTTTTAAGTATCCATCCACTCCAAAGAAAAATACAAATATGTACTGTCATTTTTTTTCTCCTTAGATTCTTTGATCTGTAAAGACAATGTAAGAACAAAGTATTATTCATAAATTAAAATATGTCATTAAATGCATTCATAGATATGATCACTCGATCCTAAATATATTTATAATTTCATGTTAAAAACTTCATAAAGGTAAATTCAGTCATATAAAATGAATCTATTTTTTCTTTTAGTTAATTTCATTTTTAACCTCAGGTTCCAATCGAGAAAGAATTTGTACAAGCAAAGATCAAGATATTGCCTATACGGTCAACTACACATGTGCTCTTTTGACAGAAGTAAATGCTTCTTAGTCTTGCTCTTTGCAGGTTCAACAATATGAAAATGAATTATTCTCTATCCTTAATTATAAAAATATAATTCTTTAACAAACAGCACAAGGAGAGTAGATATTCTTCCTTTCAAGCAACCTAGTTCTTATGAGTCTGTGATCCATATCAGCCTCCTAATTCTCTTCCTATTCATTGCCACAAATGGCTTTTCACCCATGTTGCTGTCATTTAGATTTTTTGCTCTCAAGATCAGGGCTGGCTTTTATTTTACGCTATAACACTAGTAAACACCATGAAACCTTACTTATCTTGGTAATATTGAAATAGATGCACTATAAAGCAGAAAAAAAGGGTTTAAATGTATAATAAATATATATTTTCATTAATTTATACACGTTATTAAGTACATTTAAGGACAATATAATTTGACATAAAGCATTTTTATTTAACAATTTAACATTGCAAAATTCAGAGGTAAATATAAAGCATGATTTTTATATATTTTTATCATCCTACCATTGTATCAAAACATCCCTTTAAATACCAATGATGTTGAAATCTACACATTCCACTAAAGTAAATAGCGCACCACTGAAGAAGTTCTTAACGTTAGGTCCATTTCCCTTTATATGATGTCAGTTATTTGAAACACTCAATGAAAATTCTTTATCTACTTTTGAACTAAATAACCAATTCAAGACAAAACTGTTCCTCTAAGTTCTTTCCCTCAAACACATTTTATAGCTTCAGCATAATTAAGCATAGCTAAATAAAATGTCCTGGTTTGAGGTAA
>VYXH01009485.1:0-14614 GCA_013397275.1 Burhinus bistriatus
TCTGAAATATTTCCTTTAACCAAACTCAAGTTATTGGGATGAAATATATGCAATCCAAGAGTACCTTTTTGCTTTAAAATCTCTGAATCATCTTTCAGTAAGAAAAACTATTTCAGCAAAATTATGTAGTTCATGAAAAATATTTATTTTTCTCAGAAATGAGTGATTTATTCATATGCAAACAATCAAAACTGAAAAAAGTAGGTGCGACTGGTATTTGAATCAGCTCTCCAAGGAAGTCAGTATCTTTGTCCTTCACGATAAATAGTCTCAGTTAATCTGATTTGCTCTCTGAGTTTCAAAAGAGGTTTTTAGTTGATGCTGTCTATTCTTTTCTGTTCTTTTTGAACTTCTCTACTTTTGATTGCTTCTAAGACCTTGCCAGATCACCTTATATGCTGGAGCTGTGTTACTAGTATGCCAGTCAAGGGAATTATTCATGTTTTTTAACAGCACCTTCCGAAATAAATGTATCGCCAACAGCTGTAAGGAAGTGACTGTTTTGAGGCTGGCCTGTGACATCATCTGCCACACGGTCTCAGTTTGGGTATGCGGACAACACAGCTCTCAGGTTTTAATGGAAGTTGACTCTTTTGTCACTGGACTTCCCACAGCAATTAATCACTTATTGTAGAAAAACGCGGTACCAGCTGTTTGTCACAGTACTGTTAAGTGATGTAAGAAATGTGATCTCCTCCTCCAGCTGCTCCAGCCCAGGTCCTTGCTGCCCAGTCGCTGGAGCCCAGCCCAGTGCCCGGGACCCGGGGTCTTTGCCCGGGCTGAGGGATGCGACTGCCGCTTTCCTGCTTGCAGGTTCAACCAGTAACGAAGAAGAGCACGTGTCCAAGAGACAAATACACAGCTGCAGACACACAGACACAGTGGACACTGGCACAGACGACCACAAAGACTGCCACCAACAAGGCGCTGCCTTCAACAGCACCTACATACAGGACTTCCAGCATAAACACAGACAGGCAACTCCCCTCCTCCTCTTAGGCTGGCAGATACCGGAGGTCACTACTGGTGGCACACACACAACGCACTCTCTGGATTCATAAGCACACACGTATTTGCGGATTCCCTGAGCAGCAGCACAGCCCTCCTGTTTACTCCACACCCCTGCCTGGATCCCAGAACACCTTACCCGCCCCACAGGTCCCCTGTTTGCCAGCTGGTCCATCTTGATGCTCGTTGCAAACATACACACACACACAGTCGTCCCTCATGCACTCCACACTTGCAGGTCCTCCTGTGCTTACCAGCATGGACCCCACCACCTGCCTGATACCCCGTCCCAGACCTGAGGTCCCCCTACTTGCCAGCTGGTCCAGCTTGAAGGTTGCTGGTGAATACACAGATGTCGCCCATGCACACCAGGATTGGGGATGATACAGACACTCACCCCACCCCAGCAGCCGGCACCAGGCACATGCGTCCCTGCTCCAGGCACTCCTTCCACATACTCTTGCAAATACCTTTAGTACTTTAACAGAGGTTTTGCACCTATGTCAAACCGCCAATGGGGGGAATCAACAATCTGTTGGGGTAGGGACAGTTCACACCCAGAATGAAATTATATTCCCAGCCTTCAAGATTTAACTGTTTATTATGGTAAAAAGAGACAAAATAAAGATCTCCAGAGAACAGATTAGCGTAATCCAAGGTAACAATAAAATTATTAAATTTGCTACGATAAACAGTGATTGTAGTGCATCACCTGTCTAAATCATAGAATCGTTTAGGTAGGAAAAGACCTTTAAGATCAAATGAAGCCAAGTGTATCCGTATCAGGGAACATTAATAATTTATATCTTTACCCTTCCTATGTAAGGCATATTTAAGAGTGGAAGTAAAGCAAAAGAACAAAGAGCATGCTTTTTGTAATAAAGGAATCAATCATATTTTGAACTCAATGGGTTTATACATCTGTAGCTCTGCTACTTTGGTAACATCTCAATCAGTTTCCCATTTTATTGGAACCCAGAAAATACTGTCTTCCCTCAACATCTCTGATAGACCATATTGAAGCCTTATGATAATTTAATTGCTTGATTTTATTACTATTTACATCACAGACCAACTATGAACCTTATATTTGGACTTTGTGTAATTACAATTCACTGATAATAATCCGTGGTATGAGTCAGATGTCTGAGCTTCTTTGTAAATGCACATTACAAGATTTTCCTCATCCTAAGGGGCTAATAATATAAGCACACTTTGACCTGAAGTACAGAATTTCATTCTTATCTGCTGCTCCTATAAACACTGAAGAGAACTTTGAATGATCAGCTTCCCAAAAGATAAATTAAAGGCAAGTCACATAATTACCTCATACTTTCATCTTGGATTATTTCAAGAAAACCCTTGTAAGATACTCCACTACATTTCATGTAGGCCTAACTTAAATTGTATAATGCAAAAGATGCCAACAGTTATAATATTCAATTATCACAAATATGTATAAGCTGTGACAGTGACAGACATTAAAGTCATTGCAGTAGAGAGCCATTGGCAGTGGTTGATTAACTCTTGAAAAAGCTGCTTGAATAATTAATTGGTTTCCATTCTCTATATAATTAGTGGGTAAATTTTCAGTAACCAGATCCATATCAAATAATATACAAATCTCTCATTAAAAAGCTTTAAAGTTCATTTCTTTCCTAGCAAAAGGGAAACTCCTTTAATTTAAATGAACAAACCTCTCTCCTCAAAAATCAACAGTCAAACCTAAACAAAACCATATGTGAAATTTGAAACATGTCTGAACGTCCCTCTCTCCAGTGCTACTTACATTTACTCACATTTTGTCTTTTACCTCTCTTTGTCTTTCCTCTTTAATCCAGTCTTCCCTGAATTTAATGGCAAAGGTTCCATAGATGGCCATTGTGTTGGTGTCTGAAACTAAACGTGCCTAGGCAACTTGCTACCTAAACATAGCAATTCATCCTACCTCTACTTCAGCTGTGCCTTGAAAACGCGTAAAATGACTATAAGTGAAGGAACTATTCATTCATTATTTTTGTAGTCTCCTTCTACACTCTGTTTCATAAAGGTCTCTGAATGATATCATTCAGCTACATACCCAGTTGGTGAACTCCCTGTCGAGATGTTTATCAGAAATAATGGGTTTATTTTGCCTAAGTTCAAACATCCGCAATCTAGAGATCTACATCTGAACTAATGAATATAGGTTGCCTTTATAGTTAAGAAGCATTTTTAAAGTTAAAGTCAACTACTTATTTTAAGCATGTACTTATTAATAACTAGGCGTTTATTTTAGATTTTTCTAGGTCAATTTTTTTTAATGACAGTGTAAATAACTCAGTTGAAAAGTATACAAGAATTGTTTAAGAATACTGCTATATTTATGAATATTCTGATATCTTAAGATCCACACTTATATACAAATGTATGTAAATAAAAATGAAAGCATATACAGTAATTTACAAATATATGCACAGGCATTTTTCGTAAGGTGTTAAAAAATTCTATTGTTGAAGAAAAAAAGAAGTTGGTATAGAAAATTGTAGTTGAGGTTTGAGAAGTTCTGGTATAATCAACCAGGATATATTGTCCAACATTTCAAATGCAGTATAGCTATTTATATGGTGATATGACAGATCCAGTTCAGATCAGGGCTTCCTTAACTATCACCACTTCTTCAACTTCATTTCATTTTTTAGGAAAACAAAATATATTCTGTTGCTCTTTGTTTTGTTCATGGCACGTTCAAGCAAAATCAGAACTGGCATCACTAGATGAGTAATCAAACAGGTGGCATCCAAACTAGTTTTTTATGTGTGCCCAGAGAAGATATGATGCAGCTGGCAGATTATTTTGCATGCCAAGTAAGACTGATAAAGAAAAGCAATCCTTTCAAAACAAAAACAACAACAAAAAAACCCCAGATGAAAAACAAGAAAAAAAAAATTAAAAAAAAAGCAAGGAGCATTTTTTGAAAACAGAGGAGGCTTTGTTGTTGGAGATTACAAGAAGCCTGTCGCTCTTGGCTAAGCTTTTCAAATATTGCTCATGAGAAATAGCCCAGTTCCTGTCTTGGCAAGTCTACCTCTGTGAACTTTTAGGAACTGTGAGATTTTATGGCTTAGAGCACTCTCCACTGCCTTTTAGGCATCATTATGTCTATCTGAATTTCCAGAGTAAAGCAGCCAACAGTAAAGAATAGAGAAATATTGGATATGATCTTGACAGATAGAAATATAGAGGATAGAACAATTCTTTACTTAAGTGGAAGATTTGGAGTCAAATGTGTTTGGAAGGAAAACAGCCAATCTCCAATCTATTTTCAGAATTATAATCCCAATCCCTTGAAGAAATATAATAACTTTTGTCTTTTTATAAATTTTGTATATGCACTGGAGATCAAAGTGACGTCATCATAGGGAGAAAAATTCCTGTCCTATGCTTACTATTTTATCTGATGTTATACATAAAAAAAGGATACATTATCATGAGATCAGTCTTCCTCCACTATCCATTACTGTAACAAAAGACATTCCAGAAGTGTCATGAAGAATGAAAAAATTTCATGCCTTTGGTTTGAGATCTCTGAGGATTTGGTTAGAATTGAAATGCAAATACATCCACAATGAACAAATTGAAAATAACATTAAAATGACAGATCTTCGGAGGTTTGTCGTGCTTTTAAAATTTCTGAATAACAGGGGTAAAAATTCAATTTGTCAAAAAAAATGAAATCCAAAAGTCTATTTGCCAAACCAAACACAAAAATGAGTACTTCAAGCATGTTTTCATTTCAAAGAACTCTAAATTTATAAATATATACACATTTTTTAACTTTTAAAAGTATGACTCTAAAAATAAAAATGTTACTTAAAACTTCTCAACTTTTAATTTACCTCAATCTGATTTTGAGCAACTTTCTAATTGTAATACTAGTAATTGTACTTTATTTTTGTGGTCACAAATTGTTTTCCTTTAAAAGAAAGACCACCATAGTAACGATTTATTTAACAATTTAATAATACATTATTTGCCAAAGAATTCTAGTTCCTAAGGAAATGCATTATTTTTCAACTAGTACATTTTCTTGTGCTATCTTATATAGTAGACTTAGCTAATTTTTTTTGTCTTTTTCTTAACTTATGAAGAAGAAAAGCACTGTCAGTAAGAAATTCTCTTATATTACACGTAGTCCCAACAGTTTAGATACCCACACAATGGCTCTGAAAAATGAGGTGACAAAATCACAGAATCACAGAATGGTAGGGGTTGGAAGGGACCTTCAGAGATCATCTAGTCCAACCCCCCTGCCACAGCAGAGTCACCTAGAGCAGGTTGCACAGGACGGCGTCCAGGCGGGTTCGGAATGTCTCCAGAGAAGGAGATTCCACCACCTCCCAGGGCAGCCTGTTCCAGTGCTCTGCCACCCTCAAAGGAAAGAAGTTCCTCCTCATGTTCAGGTGGACTTTCCTGTGTTCCAGTGTGTGCCTGTTGCCCCTTGTTCTGTCGCTGGGCACCACTGAAAAGAGTCTGGTCCTATCCTCTTGACACCCGCCCTTTAGATATTGATAAGCATTGATGAGATCCCCTCTCAGTCTTCTCTTCTCCAGGCTAAACAGGCTATACTATATTGCTTAGCGGCTGGTCCTTTAACACAGTGAATTTGCCATGTTTTTTCCTTCTTTGGGCAGTACAACAAAAGCTTTTAGAAGCATCTTGTGAAAATGGCTTAGGCGCCTTTATATTGAATACTTGAATGGATCAATGCTAATTTAGAATCATAGAATCGTTTAGGTTGGAAAAGACCTTTCAGAGCATCACGTCCAACCATTGACCCTACTCTACCAGGTCTGCCACTAAACCATGTCTCTAAGCACCACATCTACACGACTTTTAAACACCTCTAGGGATGGTGACTCAACCACCTCCCTGGGCACCCTGTTCCAATGAGCTAAAGATCTGCTTCATTTTTGGTCCATATTATATGCATCGCCCCATTACATTATTACTACATATTTAGGATTTGTATCCATGTGATACATCACTGTTCTGTGAGGATTCATGCCACTGAAGGCACAGGTGGAATTGTTTTAGTGGCTTGTAGACCATCCTGTCATATTACTAACTATAAAAATGAGTGGGTTTTGGTCTCCAAGTCTGTATGTAAAATAGCAAGATAAGAAGAGAAGTGAGGAAAGAAAAGAAGGAGGTTTGGTTTGTTCCTTTTTTTATTTTTTTCTCCCAAACAAATTAAGGGGCAGAGCAACAAAATGGCATTTCAAGGACCTACTAAAAGCATAGGGGGAAAATGGAGTGCAAGTTCCCTGGACCCTACATTTGCAGAGATCCTACCTATCAACTTTCACATACTTTTCAACCACATGTAGATTCATAACACCAGTGTGGAATAAAACAGAAATCTAGTTTACACATTATAGCAAGACTAGGGATGTCAGCTACAAGGTCTAGCACACATGAACTGAGGATCTATCAGATATGGCCTAGGGTTCACCCCTGGAAATTTCATGCTTACAAAGGTCACAGAGCTATCAGATCACAACTAAGAACTGGGAATGGAGAGTAGAAACCCTTCACCTAACTTCTGCCATCTGAAAATTAGATGCCTGGTTCAGGCATAACATCTGGTCTTCCCTACAGGTTTGAAATCCAGCCCCATTAGAAGATAGTCGCCCTGTGCATGTGATAGCTTTCTCCAACAGCTGTAGAGTTTAGTCCGGTAGCTTAGCTTAGACATCTAAGTTGTAAGCAATGACAGTGAGATGAAGTGAATCCCATCCCGAAAAGCGGGAAGAGAGACACAGGCTCCTTAAACCAGGCCTTACCAGTAACTGACTGTGTGCACTTTTCCAGTCTTTCAGCGAAATCAGAAACAGATTTATCTAAGTGACTGTTTTGCTTTGTCCTGTGGGGTATTGAGATGTTTAGATACTGCTTAGGGAAGGTTAAGAAAACTACCACTGTGATAGTACACAGTACGTGATTGCCCCAGAAAATGTGGCTAAGAATTCAACAGTGGATGAAGAAATTTTTTTAGCGGGTATTCTGTAAGTATCTCAGAATCAGATCAAAATTTCCAGTGTGACTATTTACCTCCAATGTGCCGTACAGAACTGATGATCTTCCTTTCTTGCCTTTAAGCAAACACCATTTTCTGTTGTATCTTATTTCCACTTCAGTCTTTTTCAATATGTTCACATTCCCGTATCCTTTCTGATTTGAACAGTAGAGCTTTCCTTAAGAGCAGAAGCAGCTTTGTTATTTGGTGCCACATTCAGAGCTCAGGTACACAAATATAAATTCAAACGAAACCACCAACATCAGCGGGGTTACTCTGAGAGTAACCTGATGTCACTGGGAGGTGTACTGGTGCTCTGTGTCTGATTATAAGGACATACTTTGAATGGTTGGATTGCAGTTGCTTTTATGGGGAACAAATACATCTTGTTCTTTCTTCTTAAGCAATGTAATAAAAATGGGATTATCAGAACTGTGTCAAGTTGTTATGACAACCTGAATTTGGGCCCTGAAAAATTGCGTCTGGTTTCACTTGAGTATTACTAAAAACTTTCCAGCTGAGGAATGCTGCTTAAATTCTAGGTAGGTGAAGCCTCTGGAGAGTAGCTGGTGTTGTCAAACCACGTAGCAGTCATGAGGACTGTGAATAGTAGAGACTCGCTGCTCGGATAAAGAACAGTAAGAGAAATGGGCGACACTCAAGTTCAGCTTCTGCACTGCCTGATATACAAGGCCACAGCTCTGATGGAGGTGGGTTGCTCAAATAAGCTACTAATTAGCATCTTCTAGTCCTTCCTCCCTAAAATCCAGCCATCCTCTCTTCTGACAAGTTTCAGGGAAAGTTACTGCCCTCCCTCCACTGCATACTTTCTCATCCATGCTCAACATTTTGTTGCTCAAGGCCGAACATCAGAAGATGGTATGAGGGGCCTGGAAGTTCTAGTAACCCCGCCAAATAGAAAGAAGAGTTGAAGAAACAATCCTTTTTATTTCTTCTCCTTGTCCGTGCTCACATTTTCTGCCATGTCTTGAAATCAGTGAGCAAAAAGCCAACTTCTATATAACCCCTGTAGTTGAAGTAGGAAGATTTCTTTTCTCCCTGCAGTGTAATATACTAAGATGAACAAGTAGTCACAGAGCAGGAGGTCCCATATTTGTCTCCATCTTTCATTCAAAAAATGTATACCTCAGATCTGACCCTTAAACTACTGAAAATTAGTATTAGGTAGCAGGCACATTTTGCACAAAACCTTTTTCTTTGGCTTAAAATGCAGTATTAGGGCATCTAGTTATATCAAATGTTTTTAGATTTACATCGGGTTTTCTGAATATTCTGAACGAAAATAAAATAAACCAATATGTGAAATATTTACTTTCTATTCTTAAACAAAATGTTTAGGATTTAACATTTTGAAGCAATATGTTGCTTCAAAATTTCCTTTGGCTGATATTGCTGACAAAACTGACAAAAAGATTTTTTTTCTAAATTACAGTACTTCATTTAATCAAAAGAACTTCTCCCATCTTTTCATTTTTCCAAATAATATTATTTTTAGCTCTAACATACATTTTTATTTTTGAGTTGTTGGTGAATCAAAAAATATTATTTCCCTACTTTGTTCATGAGACTTAATTGTTAGATTCTACTGTAATGATTCAAAATAAAACTATTCTTTTTGCCTTATTTTCAAATTTTAGTGACTGAACTGATACTGAAAGTCTCATTGTTTTAACATGATTTCTGTCATTTGAAACTGAGGTAATTATTCTACAGGAATATAAAATCAAAATGTCTGGGCTGAACAAAATAGTTTCCATACAAATGTTTACAAAAAAGTAATTTTTTTCACTGAATGTAAAATTGTCCTCTTTCTGGTTGGCATTTCTAAAATTTTATACTGAACTCTCAGATTTCTCAGCTGTTTGGGATAACTACGGTGGCACATTTTTAACAGGCCATCCTAATGCAAGAGCTGCAGTTATACTTACAGTTTATGCCTGGTCAAAGTAGAAGTCCAACAGCAAAACCAAGCCATGTTCAAAATGACAAGTTTCTATACTGACCGAGTTTTGAAGATGTGGCACTGAATAACTGTATATTATAAGTGAAGATGATTGCACAAAAACACGTTTCTCCTGGTTACTGTACCTGTAGAATCTATAGGAGACCATGAGCAATTCACTGCACTTCTACTCGGTGCAGTACAGTAAATTGTTTTCACCATAGACTGAAGTTCTTTCCCATCTGAGTCATCAAAGCTCTTTGCTGATCTCCAAACTATGTTCTGCTAACAGCAGCACCTCATATTTATCGGAGTAGAGCTGCTATCAACTATTGTTGTTGTTTTTTTCTGTCATTTGTAGAATGAGTAATGTTTTAATTGCTACATATAGATGCCTGTATGTATGTATGTATACACATATATCGGTGTAGACATGTGTATGCATATGACCTCCTGGAAAGCAGCTCCGCAGATAGGGACCTGGGAGTCCTGGTGGACAACACGTTGACCATGAGGCAGCAACATGCCCTTGTGGCCAAGAAGGCCAATGGTCTCCTGGGGTGCAATAAAAAGAGCATGGCCAGCAGTTTGAGGGAGGTCATCCTCCCCCTCTACTCTGCCCTGCTGAGGCCACATCTGGAGTACTGTGTCCAGTTCTGGGCTCCCCGGTTCAAAAAAGACAGGGAACTATTGGAGTGAGTCCGGTGGAGGGCTACGAAGATGATNATATAAAATAGATGTGTATATGTGTGTATGTGTTTATTGTATAGGAAAAAAAATCAACAGATTTTTATACGGGAGTAAACAGACATATGTATATTTATGCATATGGTGTACTTGTATGTGTATGTATTTCTATATATAATATATGTCAATGGCTTTCATCTGTGTATGTCTCTTGATTTATTATTTTCTCTTTATACAGATACAAGTTCAGTAATGAAGCAATATAGAAATAGAAACAGGGATTCCTGTACAAAGAACGTTCTTACCCCATCAGTAAAGAATGAACACGTAATTTCTCTCAATCTCCTTTTCCACTCTACTCTTCTATTCCACCCTCTCTTGAACCTGTTCAGTGTTTTTGTTGCTTTTTTTTTTTTGAAGTTCACTAGAATTCTTCGGTTTGATGTGTTTTCACAAAACAATTTGATCTTAAGTAATTGCCCTTTTTATGTGCAAGCCTTATCTCTTTGAGATCTTAAAAGTAGTTCCAGCTATAAAACCATGTCTCTTTGGTGACCACGGGTAAGCAGGTTGTGATAGACAAAACACAAGGGTAATTCTACATTGTCACAATGTGCATCTTTAACCTTGAGACATTACAAGACTAAAAGAGTAGGAAATGAATAACCACATTTCCTTGGAAGTAATTTCTTCATTTACAGCTGTAGACTGAGAATTGCTAAGATGATGACTCAGCTGGCAGGGTGCAACGTGATGAGGAATTATAATAAAATGGCTGTAGGCCAAACCCATAAAAACAAGGTAGAAATTTTCCACAGAATCACATTTCCAAGACAGACATATGCATAATGCTTTAGACTACATGTAAACATTTGTTGGTATTGGTATCCAGTAATCAATAATTCTCAATGCTGGAAGCATTTTGGGCAGAGATATTCAAGCTAAAACTCAATTTTGTTTTCACTGCATGGTTAGAAAATAAAAATATTGCCTCAAGGATAATGTGCAAACTTTTCCTTCAGGAGCTATTCATAAAGAGTAAAAAAAATCATCTGGTGACTCCTTTTAATATTAGTGCATGTGACATTAACAGAAGAGCTAATGAATACGGGAAGACTGTTGTTAAACTTGGAGCTTTCTCTTCTTCTTGCTTTGCTTTCCATCTGCTACCTTGGACTCATAACCTTTCTGTTCCTGTAACACAGAACACAACTGTAGGCCAGTGTCACAATTTACCCAAGAGACCTGTGTTGGGAGATTTTGACTTTTAGTGGAAGAGTTTTAGATGGTTTGCCAGGATGTTACACTGCCAAATAGAAGATCTTGCAGTGGAGTGGAATGGATAATGGATGTCACAGATCTTGTCTATTTTTATTGTCAGTACTGAGTGAGAAAGGACTAAAATCTATTTTTGCCTTTCATTATCGCCTTATGGTTACTGCTGCCTAACACCTGTGGGAAGGGTGTCTTGATGTTTTTGCATAATAGGCGAAGTACCTCAGCATGGACTGCAGCTGCTTCAACACTGGATATTTAATCTCTAATCATTACTACAGATGTTGCTACTTATCCTTCAGTGAGATGTATTCCATTGCAATTGCTGTGGAATATGTTAGCACAGCTGTGGTTTTCTTTCATTTTTTCCAAATATTCCCCCAAACTAAACACACACAATCAGAAACACCCTCTTACATGTAAATGCACACACATACATGCATAAATATACAAAGAGTCACAAACACGTCAAAGCTTTAGTTGCTCACTCGTCCCTCTGACTCTATGGAGGTCTTATGAATCAGCAAATTTGTTTGATTTGCTGCTGATCAGATGAACAGAGTGGAGTGGAAGATTTTATAAACACCTTAAAGAAATATAATTATATAAGGCAACTCTAAACCTTCCTTTATTGTATAGATACAACCATCAGAAAAAGTCTGTTACAAGTATTTCATAGGCCAAAAATGTCCTTACCTCAGCCAAAGCAAAAAAAAGATACTGAAAAAAAAACAATTCCAAAAAAAAAAAAAAGCACCCAAACCCCCATAATAGTAATAACAATAAACAAACCAAGGTAACATAAACTTCTTGCATTTTTAACTTCAAACACAAAAGATATGGTTAGCACGTCAGGGAAGAAACAAGTGACTGGGAGATGGAACTGTTTTTCACAGTAATTTAAAATTCTGCTAAGGGTTGAAGCACACTGCTCTGATTAAAGTTTGAACAATTCTATATCCAACAGAGGAAGACATTACAAAGGCCTAAGGCTGGAACTGAAACTGAAACACATTCAAATTATTAGTCTGAGATGCATTTTCAGCACTGTTGGTTATTAATGCTTAGATCAAAACACAAAAAGTCTGACATATTTTCTGACTTTTGGTGTCTTCTCTAGTGTCTTTTTGTTGTGAAAAATTCTGAATTGAGGCTTATGACTAGGATGTAGCTTTCATAGGAACAGATTTGTTATCATTTAAGTGAGTAAGAAAATTTGAAGACAGGAGATCTCCATATCACAGCTGACTTTAGTAACTGTAATTTTAAGTGAAGAAGTTATATTCTTTTAAAGGAACAGCTACCCTAATAGCTCTTAATGAGAGATGATGAGGAGCGCGTTTCATCTCAGATGACTTTGGTCATCTGAAAACTAAATTCCTAATAAACCTTTTGTCATAGCAGACTGTAGTGGGCAATTTATCCCATCTCAAAACAAGTGTCCAATATTGGTTGGCCTTCTGAAGTTACACACAACTCCATTTGGACACATTGGGAACCCATATATCAGAGATCCAAGCCTCTGTCATGGTTTAGGCTGGGCTGACTGCTAAATGAACAACAGATGCTCTCTTTCAAACTCTCTCCCTTCCCAAAAAAAGAGAAGGGAGAGAGAATAAGGGAGAGAGACTTATGGGTTAAAAAGAAAACCAAAACTACTTCAATGAAATATGAAACTAAAACTGTTAACAATAAAAAGAAAAGATAATACTATTAATAAGAAAATAATGAAATATATACAAATATATACAAATCCAATATCGAGCTCCCAGGATGATGATCATGTCACAGCAGGCACTGGGGAAGTTCCAGACTGGACTCAGTGATGGACAGGAACTGGATTCTAGATCTGGATTCAGGAACACACAGAACAGGATCAAAGGCAGACAAACAGACAGTCCTATTCAGATACTGGCCATCGACGACAGAGAGCTGATATTTTGGTCCCTCAGCTTTTATACCGAGCATGAGGCAGATGGGATGGAATACCCTGTTGGTCAGTTTGGGGTCACCTGTCCTGTCTGCTCCTCCCTGCAGGTGCAACCCCACTACACTCTTCTGCCTCTGGACCTCCAACATGGCACATGACAAAGTTAGCTGACCTTGGTTATTATGGAAATAAGTATAGGCAAGAGGCTCTCTGCAGACCATTCTTTGGTATTAACTATAAACATGAGATCGCATCATTTGGGAAACAGGCACTGTCTGAATAATATGCCAATAATTTCAGAAAGTGTAGTTAGTTAGAAAAGACTTAACTGAAAAGTAAAATTACTGAAAAGAAAATTGGTTCTGTTCTATCTCAAACCAGGACAGTCTCATATGAATAAAATTTGGTGACGTTTATCCCAGGCTAAAATACTTTTCTGAATTGTGTCTTGAAGTCCAGTTTCTTCCATTTCAAGTTTCTAGAGGCAGTACAGATTAGGTCCCCTATATTCTTCTCTCTGCAAAATCTCTAAATCTCCAAAAAGTATAAAACCTTGCTCTTTAATGGCACATTTCCACGGCTTCCAGAAGATCTCCATGACAATAGCATGGTTGTTTCCTAGGACTGTGTGCAGAAAAGGAGATGTAGTACTTTCCCTAAAAATCACTTTTCAGTATCATTAACTATAGGCAGGAAATTCAACAGGCTGAAGGTCATATGGACCTGTAGCTCAGAACGTGGGTAGACTCAGTTTGCATCTCCCCAGAAAATCAGTAAAAGTTCTGTCTGCAAAAAGCTACACAGAGGCATCCTTAGATGCATGATATAATCACACTCCCATCCATTTAATATGGACCATGTTGATTTAGTATCATTCTAGTTTCCTACAAAAAAATATATTATGCATTACAAAATCAAATGCCTCACAGAAGTCTAAGAATACTTTAGCAATGCTATTACCTTTATCAATGTAACCATCAAAAGATTATTAGAGTCATCAAAAACATCCACAGAGACTTTGCTTGTCCTAGTTCATTGAAGCTTTTGGATTCTAGAGACTGAGCTGTGAATTATCATTAGTGTGTCAGGGGAAAACTGTATTTGCACTTTAAGCCATCATACAGTCTTTTTTGTGTTTCTCTTACTGTCTCTTTCTCATTTGTGTTTGGTTTTGGTTTTGTCTGTTCTTTTTCTGTGGCAAGTGAAGAATTCCCTGCTGCTTTCATTATTAATGCACACAAGGGCCATAAAACAGAGAAACCCAGAAAGCAGAGCTGCTGAAAGATGTTTCTGGGTTTTGTTTTCTTTAATGATGCGGAGCAGGAATGAAAATAATGTCACCCTCTTCACACTCATTGGAATCCAACCTGAAATAGTGTGAATGTTTAAAAGTCATAAAGGATGTTGTTTACTTTGATATAATAGTGTATGTATCCATAAATTAAAAGCACCAGCACTGTGTACTTTTCAACACTCATTTCTCAACTTTCTCCTGTGCACATAGGCAGGTTATTTTGTTTTACAGGAGTATAACCATATAATCTTTCTGTTAGGTTGGCAAAGTAATAGAAAAACATACTGCCTGTAATCAGCCTTATTTTAGATTTACATATATATATTAGTATTCTCTGCAACATGGAGTTCTAAGGTTGTCCCATGCAGGCAAAAAAACAAAACAAACCAAACAAAAAAA
>VYXH01009485.1:16946-57389 GCA_013397275.1 Burhinus bistriatus
GCCACTAATAATTTTTTTTAAATTTTTTTTTTTTTTTTTTTTTTTTTTTTCCCACTTTAGGGGTTAAGTGAGCCAGTGTGAGAGAAGTGATCTTTACTGAAGATTAGTTTACACACAGCCCAGGTGCTTGGGTCCATAACCATGACTTAAACACATATATTTTTGGCACAGAAAAAACCCTGTGCAATAGAATCATAGAATGGTTTGGGTTGCAAGGGGCCTCAAAGATCACATAGCTCCAACCCCGCTGCCATGGCAAGGGACACCTCCCACTAGACCTGGTTGCTCAAAGTCCCTTCCAACCTGGCCTTGAACGCCTCCAGGGATGGGACATCCACAACTTCCCTGGGCAACCTGTGCCAGTGCCTCACCACCCTCATAGTGAAAAATTTCTTCCAAATATCTANGTTGAGCTTCTCGTCCACCAAAACCCCTAAGTCCTTCTCCTCAAGGCTGCTCTCAATCCATTCTCTGCCCAGCCTGTATTTGTGCATGGGATTGCCCCAACCCACATGCAGGACCTTGCACTTGGTCTCTGTGAACTTCATGTGGACTACTTCTCGAGCTTGTCCAGGTCTCTCTCGATGGCATCCTTTCCCTCCAGCATGTCAACCACTCCACACAGCTTGGTGTTCTTGGCGTGCTGAGGGTGCACTCAATCCAACTGTCCATGTCACTGACAATGATGTTAAACAGCACCGGTCCCAGTACTGACACCTGAGGAACACCACTCGTCACTGGTCTTCACTTGGACATCGAGCCGTTGACCACAAATCTTTGAGTGCAGCCATCCAGCCAGTTCCTTATCCACCGAGTGGTCCATCTGTCAAATCCATGTCAAACACCCTGCACAAGTCCAGGTAGATGATGTCAGTTGCTCTTCCCTTATCCACCAACAGTGTTCATGCTGTTGTAGAGGGCCACCAAATTTGTCAGGCACAATTTGCCTTTAGTGAAGCCATGTTGGCTGTCACCAATCACCTTCTTATTTTCCACGTGCCTCAGCAGAGATTCCAGGAGGGTCTGTTCCATGATCTTGCGAGGTACAGAGGGGAGACTGACCGGCCTGTAGTTCCCTGGGTCTTCCTTTTTCCCTTTTTAAAATTGGGGGTTTTTTTCCCCTTTTCCAGTTGGTGGGAACTTCACTAGACTGCCACGACTTCTTAAACATGATGGCTGTTGGCTTAGCAACTTCATCTGCCAGTTCTCTCAGGACCTGTGGATGTATCTCATCAGGTCCCATGGATTTGTGTACCTTCAGGTTCAAGGTATATAGAGTATACCTTCATTGTGAAACAGAGGTTTGCCTCTGAGTTCCTCAGCCCAAATCCTGAGTAATATCCCAAGAAAAACTTGAGTCTGCATCAAGTACAGGTTTTAGGGCATAAAAAATCTAGTATACATTCAAACAGCTGCTCTGTTAGTTCAGTGAAGGGAATAAGACCACACAACACCTCTCAGAAAGTGAATATGGACTGTTAGAGAGAGTTAAACACTTTGAAATGGGGTCCACAAGGAACATTAGACTAAGCAAGAGCTCTCAGAGTAAGTGAAAAGAATAGTTGAACTTAAAGTCAAGAAAGCCCTCATTCTTCTAAAGCTTAGGTGTTACAGTCCAAGCACTCAGTCGAACCCCTTGTATAGTCCCTTGAAGATTAGATTTCAGCTATGGTTGACCTGGCTTCCCTTACCACTGTCTATAATTACAGAATCACCTAGGTTGGAAGGGACCTTTAAGATCATTGAGTCCAACCATCAACCTAATACTGCCGAAACCACCACTAAACCATGTTCCTCAGCACCACATCTACCCGTCTTTTAAATACCTCCAGGGATGGCGATTCTGCCACTTCCCTGGGCAGCCTGTTCCAATGTTTGATAACCCTTTCAGTGAAGAAATTTTTCCTAATAGCCAATCTAAACCTCCCCTGACGATGTACATGTCTCCAGCAGCAGATTGTCTTCCCTTATTGAAGCTGGTTCGCATTTCCTGGGCTGTTTAAGGATTATTTGGGAAAAAAGACTGAGTAGACATGAAAGTCCTGGAGGAACAGAAACAGTAGAAAATCACAGGTAGCGGCTTCTGAAAGGAGGAGATGGCTGAGCAAAGATTTTAAGGTGGTCCAATTCAACATCAAGATTAGTTAACTACATTAATTACTTTCTCATAAGAATAACTACTATGTATTCAGGAATACTTAAAGTATTTTGTGACTATAACCTAGAAAGAGATGTGTAGACAAGGATTAGACATTTAATTAAAAAAAAAAAAAAGGTATTGATTGTGAATCTAAAGTGGAAGAAGTTGGTATTTCCCTGAAAGAGGCAAATATTCACCATGAGCATTTTATAAAGAATGTCCTCAAGAATGCAATATGTGGACTTTATTATGTGGCTAGAAACCACAAATTTAGACAGGAGGAAAGAGTCAGTGTGGCTTTTGTAAAGGGAAAATATGCCTCACTGTCTTACTGGAGCTCTATAACAGTGGCCATCAGCGAGTCCCACTAGAATCTATATACTGAGATTTTCAGAAATCCTTTGAACAGTGAAATGGTGAACTTGCAGATAAGAAATTTCTAGTAGTTAGATCCCATGTCCCCAGACTTCACACAACCAAGTAGGCAATACAGTGGCAGATAAGCTTCATGAAGTTAGAGATCAGATAGTACATAGGGGGAAGATACTCCTGTTACAGCTGTTCACGTCAGTATATGTTACAGGGTCAGAACCTTGCTTCCAGATCAACTCAAGTTAATCAAGTACTCTGTTCCTTTCTGAAATGCAGGATAGCATGAAATACACGTCTTTTTTTGGCGTGCAGTCTAGCAGTTCACTCTGGCCTGTTGTCCTCAACAGTGTGGATACAGAGATCAGCACTGGCTTTGTTGATTATCTTGTACATCTGTGTGCTTTTCTACAGGTTTATTTTCTTAACTATTATACTGAGTGTCTGTGCCCAGACACTGGCAGTGGGGCTGCCGGGCGGCCTCTGTGGGGAGCGGCCGGGGCTGCCCCGTGCCGGACACAGCCGGTGCCAGCCGGTGCCAGCCGGCTCCAAGGGCCCCACCGCAGGACACAGCTGAGCCCCTCAGCCAAGCTGGGGGCGCCGGGGGGAAAACAGGGTTCAGCCAGGGCCGAAGGCGGCCCAGGCCCAGGAGGAGGAAGGCCAGGAGGGAGCAGCAGCAGAGGCAGCCCCAGGGCGGAGGAGGAGGAGGGCAGGAGGTGCTGCAGGCCCGGAGCAGGGATCCCCTGCAGCCCTGCAGAGCCCCCGCTGGAGCAGAGACCCAGCCTGCAGCCCGGGGAGGGCCCCAGGCCGCAGCGGGGGGATCTTTCCTGCAGGAGCTGCGGCCGTGGAGAGCCCAGGCGGGAGCAGGTTGTCCCTGAAGGACTGCAGCCCGGGGCAGGGCCCGCGCTGGAGCAGGGAGAGGGGTGAGGAGGGAGGAGCGGCCGAGAGGGGCTGCCATGGACTGACCGCAGCCCCCAGCCCCAGCCCTGCGCCCCCCGGTGTGGGGAGAGGGGTCGGGAGGGGAGGGGGGAAGCTGGGAATGGGGAAAGAGGGCAAGAAAAGTGATGTTTTAATGTTTGTCTTTTTGTTTCCCACTGCCCGAATTATTCATTTGTTTGTTTGCTTGTTTATTTATTGCAGTGAAGGAGTTAAGTTGAGCCTGTGATAAAAAAGGGGTAGCGGCAAGGTTTCATTTTAATATTTTCTTTATGTGTTTCTCACTACTGAAATATATTTTACTTGGCAGTAAATTAAATTACTTCCTACCAAGTCGAGTCTGTTTTGCATATGACAGTAACTATTAAGCAAGCTACTTGTCTTTTTCTCAACCCGTGATCTTTTTCATCCTGTTTTCTTCCTCTGTCCTCTTGGGGGGGATCAGTGAGCAGCTGGGTGGGCATTTGGCAGCTGACCAAGGCCAACCCACCACAGTTACCTACTACTGTGGGGAAATGGGAAGTTTGGGAGCCCTTGGTGACAATGGGAGAAGATTCCATTCGCTTTGATAAGTAGATGTTCCTTTCCCTTCTTTAAGAAAATAACTGCAGTAGTGGTATGAGAGTTGTATGTTATCTAGCCACTGGGAGATCCTGCAGAGTATTGAATCAGATTTTTTTTTTTTCCCCCTTTCCCAAGTACATTAACTTTTCCCAACTGACTTTGACATGGAAACACTGTCTAGTAATTGGCTTCAACAGAACTGTCTAACCATGCTGAACACTAATGATAAAGCGTCTTAGTTTTCTAGCCCTAAGCATGAATTTAGAATCTCTGTTGCTATGGATGAAGTTTAACATTGAGCCGAATATCACTGAAGAAAATTGATCCTATTAAATGTACCTGTTTCACGGGTGAACCATTTTATAGCCAGGCAGTAATTCTTGAGAGATAGGCTGTTAATAACAGGTAGAATGAAGCTCTTGTTTGCTTTATTGTATATACAATCTCCTGCAATGGCAAAGTACCAGAAATATTTGCAAATGGTGTAGACTAGTGTAGGTGAGACGGATGGGAAATACCTTGCTTTTGCAGGGCTTTGTACACAGACATACACACAGACACAGACACACACGTTCGTATAAATCCAGGAACACTCAGGCAAAAAAACGACATTCCCAAGAGATCAAGGAACTTAATTTTATGATAGTAATTACCACTATCAGAAATCAGAGCATCATGGAAGATTATAGGTAGCATTTTTTTATTCTGCTTCTTTTTTAGGGGGTGTGTGTTGTTTGTTTTGTTTTAATGGTTGTGTCAGAAGGTAAAGAAATGTGTCATTGTGTGTTTTTGGAGGGTACTGATTTTATTGATGACTGTGGTATGGATAAAAGGAAAAAAAGTTAATGTAGTTCAATGTGTAAATCACAGGAATAGGGCTCAGAATATACTACATTGTCTTAACATAACACTGAGTTGCTTTGTGCGCTCAGGCAAACTGTATTGCCACTCTCCTTGTCTGCTGATTCTGGAATTCTGCCTTGGGTTCATCCAACACCTTAAGTATTGGAGCCTGGTGGCTAAATGGACTGCAATACAAATAATTATTAGCATGAAGTAAACACATTTTCAAAATTTAAAAAAAATAGTAAGAAATCACAAAACAATGGCTGTGCTTTTGCTTTCTGGTCAACTTCCAAATATACTGGGAAACAGGCAGCCTGATAAAAGGTTTTCTGTATTTTTGGAGTTTAACTGACATAGCCATATGGTTTGTAATCCACACCTGTGTTCTCTCAGTGGCTGGTTCACTGTGGATATTATATTTGAAAAGAGGGTCTAGAACAGCTTATGCTGGTAGAGGAAATGAACACTCTACGTTTTTATTCTTTCCTGGTTATGCTACTGTCCTCAGTGCAAAGCAATGATTTGAATCAAGAAACAGGACGTGAATCTTTCTTGTAGAATGGAAATGATCTGTACTGGTTTTGGTTGGGATATAGTTAATTTTCTTCATAGTAACTTATATGGTGCTTTTTGGATTTGTTACCAAGTGTTGGCAACACAGGGATGTTTTAGCTACTGCTGAGCAGTGCTTACAGAGTCAAGGTCTTTACTGCTTCTCACACCATCCCACCAACAAGTAGGCTGGAGGTGCACCAGATTTTGGGAGGGGAAATTGCTGGGACAGCTGACCGCAGCTGACCATAGGGATGTTCCATGCCATATGACATCATGCTCAACAATAAAAGATGGGGGAAGAAAAAGGAACGGTGGATGATCAGACTTGCCGCACTTGCCTTCCCAAGTAACCATTATGTGTGATGGAGCCCTGGAGATGGCTGAACACCTGCCTGCCAATGGGAAGCAGTGAATGAATTCCTTGTTTTGCTTTGCTTGCACATGCAGCTTTTGCTTTACTTATTAAGCTGCCTTTATCACAACCCACGAGTTTTCACACTTTTACTCTTTTGATTCTCTCCCCCATCCCACTGGGAGGGAGCGAGCGAGTAGCTATGTGGCTTAGCTGCCTACTGGGGTTAAACCACAACGTCATGGCATCAGAGTTTTGACAGCTCCACTAAGCTGTTTACCCTTGTTCTAATTGGAGAAATATAGGCATGAATTTTAGGAAGAATTGAGCTGCACCTTAATAGGGCCATTTTCTACCAAGTGGATACAAGGAGATCCTAGGTAACTTACATACATCTCGATAGACCCGTACTGGAGACAACTCATTTTATGAAATGCATCCCAGTAGTACAGAAGCAGTACAGGCTCCTTAATCACTAGGCTATAAAATTATTATCTTTAAGATCAATGCATCCTTAATATCCTATTCCAAATTGAACAGCTTCAAAAGGTGAGACTGAGATTTATTTCAGATCACTCTAAGGTGGGGGATCTGATAGAGTACGTGAGTTCTGTCGCAAATATCTATTTGAATACATGAATTTCATTGAAGGAAACCTCTCTTCCTGAAAAATTATCTCAGTCATATGGCCACTTCTGTAGCAGATGAACACTAATATACAAAGAGAGGATTCACAATCAGATCTTTTACAGTTCATACCATACCTACCTACTTAGGATGGCAGTTAGCACCTCCTCAGTTGCTGTGTGAAGTAAGGTGTGATCAGCTATGAATCTTGTGCTTCCGTTGCAGTTATTCTGAGCTGAACAGCTTCATGTATTACTTTGGAAGGAAAACATTTCGTACAGTCTAATAATGAAATGAAAATAACATGAGAAACAGACTGATAAAACTATGAAAAACTTCAGAAATATCAATTTATTAATTTTTATTTTTGGCCCAGCTGCCAGACCATTTACTCAACTTGGTACTCTATTGTCAGGGTCCCAAGCAGGCTCCAGCCTCCTGGGAGCTCAGGTGGTTGAATAAAGGAGTTCAGCTGGCTGAGGCCAAGGATCCTGTCCTGAGAAGACTAGTTGTGAGTTACAGTGAAGTGAGGGCTGGTCGGCATTGATTTTAAGCTGAGCCCTGACTACAGGCTCTTGCCTGTGCAGCATTTATGTCTATGCCTGGTCTTCTGCCTCCTCAGTCCTGACGTGGACCTCCTGCCTGGGCTTTCTGGCTTGACCTGACTCATCTTGTGGCTACAGACTTGCTGGGTGATCCCTGCTCTATGCCTGACCTTGACCACTGTCTTCAGACGTGATCCTGATCCTGACTTGCTGCCCAGCACCCTGACTCCATGTGAGTGAGGTCCATGTTCCCACCTGCCTTGCTACAGTGCTTAGCTCCTGGTTCCCCATCCCTTGTGGAGCAGCCAGACATCACTGCTTGCAGACATAAAGCACAGGCCATCTTGAGAAAATGAATTAGTGGTCACTGTGCCAGTTAGCATCCAGATGTCAACATGGTATTACATTTGATGCTCTGTCATCTGAGGGATGGTCTTCAAAGTCTTGACTTAAACTGAAAACTTTACATTCACTTTACCTTATGAGACAAGCTGTCCTGTAGACTGTTGGTTTTATTTTCCATCATGTAGGTTGGCTTTGGTGGGTGTTTTTATCCAGTCAAAGCACTGATGATTGCCTTACATAAAGGTGGTACCAAGCCTCTTTGATTCTTCTGTGTATCTTAAATTCCATCAGAAGAAAATATCTTCTTTCGTAAATACTGAGGAGGCATAGTAGAATACTATATTCATCTTGGCTGGAAAAGAGCTGGTTAAAGATCTGTCTGTCAAAATATGCAGACAATAGATACGAATGATCTCACACCAGCAGATTTGACATTTTTTGAAGAGATTTATGTCAACTGACTATACAAAGCATCATTAGGATCAAATTAATTTAAAACACTCACTGCAAAACTTTTCTGGAAGATGAGCGCTGGGTCAAAGACTCAACTTCACATCTTCTGAAATTTTTATGTGGGATCTGCTTTACCAGTACTTAAAAGCAAGCCACCAATCACCAAATTGTACTTTGCGATGAAAACATGTTGGATTGATCAAGTAAATCTGTTTAGGGACTTCTAGGAAATGATGCAAGACATGAAAAGGGAGATTATTATGATTATGGGCAGGCAGGGTTGGCTCATGAATAAAGAATAGAATAGTTTGGGTTGGAAGGGACCTTTAAAAGTTGTGTAGATCTAGTCACCCCTGAGGAACACCACTCATCACTGCTTGCCACTTGGACGTCAAGCCATTGACTGCAACTCTTTGAGTGATGCCATCCAGCCAGTTCCTTATCCACCAAGTGGTCCATTGGTCAAATCCATGTCTTTCTAATTTAGAGACCAGGATGTCACAGGACAGTGTCAAATGCTTTGCACAAGTCCAGGTAGATGACATCTGTTGCTCTCCTCTTATCCACCAACGCTGTAATGCTCACTCCATCTCACTCCACCTCACTGTCCACTCATCTAACCCACACTTCCTAAGCTTACTTATGAGAATGTTATGGGACACTGTCAAAAGCCTTGCTAAAGTCGAGGTAGACATCCACTGCTCTCCCCTCATCTACCCTACCAGTCATGCCATCAAAGAAGGCTATCAGATTGGTCAAGCATGATTTCCCCTTAGTGATTCCATCTTGACCTTGTTTTCCTCCACATGCTTAGAGATGACATCCAGGATGAGCTGTTCCATCACCTTGCCAGGGATGGAGGTGAGGCTAACTGGCCTGTAGTTTCCCGGGTCCTTCTTGCCCTTTTTGAAGACTGGAGTGACGTTGGCTTTCCTCCAGTCCTCAGGCACCTGTCCTGTTCTTCATGACCTTTCAAAGATGATGGAGAATGGCTTTGCAATAACATCTGCCAGCTCCCTCAGCACTTGTACGTACATCCCAGCAGGGCCCATGGATTTGTGGGTGTCAGACTTGCCTAAATGATCTCTAGCCCGATGGTCCTTAACCAAAGCAAAGTCTTTGTTTCTCCAGACTTTTTCTCTTATGTCCAGGGTCTGGGGTTCCTGGTGGCCAGCCTTAGCAGTAAAGACTGAAGCGAAGAAGGCATTCAGTAATTCGGCCTTCTGTGCATCCTCCGTCACCAGGGCACCCACCTCATCCAGCAGAGGGCCCACATTTTCCCTAGTCTTCCTTTTGCTACTGATGTACTTGAAGAAGCCCTTCTTATTGTCCTTGACATCCCTTGCCAGGTTTAATTCCAAGTGAGCCCTGGCCTTCCTCATTGCATCCCTACATACTCTGACAACGTTCCTATATTTCTCCAAAGTGGACAGTCCCTTTTTCCACATTTGGTAATCTTTCTTCCATTTGAGATTTTCCAGAAGGTCCTTGTTCATCTGTGCAAGTTTCCTGTCTCCTTTGCCTGATTTCTTGCTCCTAGGGATGCACTGATCTTAAACTTGGAGGAAGTGCTGCTTGAATATTAACCAGCTTTCTTGGACCTACTACCTTCTAGAGTCCTAACCCATGGGATTCCTCCAAGCAGGTCTTTGAAGAGGCCAAAGTCAGCTCTCCTGAAGTCCAGAGTTGTAATTTTACTTATTGCCCTGTTTCTTGCTCGCAGGACCTTGAACTCCACCATCTCATGGTAACTGCAGCTAAAGCTGCCCCCAACCTTCACATCCCCAACTAGTCCTTTGTTTGTTAGTACAAGGTCCAGCAGCACACCTCTCCTTGTTTGTGCCTCCATCACCTGTGTCAAAAAGCTATCATCAATGCTCTGCAGAAACCTCCTGGATTGTGTGTGCCTGGCCGTGTTGCTTTTCCAGCAAGTATCAGGGTGGCTGAAGTCCCCCATGAGAACCAGAGCCTGTGATCATGAGGCTACTTTCAGCTGTCTGTAGAAGGCCTCATTGACTTCCTCTTCCTGATCAGGTGGCCTATAGTAAACACCCACAACAGCATCTCCCATATTAGCCTGCCCCTTAATTCTTACCCATAAGCTCTCGACTCTTTCTTCATCCACCACTAGGCAGAGCTCAATACATTCCAGTTGCTCTCTCGCATAAAGATGAATGCCACCACTTCACCTTGCTGGCCATGCAGTACGTAGCCATCCGTGACAGCATTCCAGTCATGTGAGCTACCCCACCATGTCTCTGTAACTGCAATGAGATCATAGCGCTGCGACTGCGCACAGATCTCTAGTTCTTCCTGCTTATTCCCCATGCTGCGCGCATTGGTGTATATGAATTTCAGAGAGGTAGTTGAGCATGCGGGTTTCCCTGGAGGGGAGCAAGGGNTTTCTTCATCCACCACTAGGCAGAGCTCAATACATTCCAGTTGCTCTCTCGCATAAAGATGAATGCCACCACTTCACCTTGCTGGCCATGCAGTACGTAGCCATCCGTGACAGCATTCCAGTCATGTGAGCTACCCCACCATGTCTCTGTAACTGCAATGAGATCATAGCGCTGCGACTGCGCACAGATCTCTAGTTCTTCCTGCTTATTCCCCATGCTGCGCGCATTGGTGTATATGAATTTCAGAGAGGTAGTTGAGCATGCGGGTTTCCCTGGAGGGGAGCAAGGGGATCCACCATAGCCATACACACCCTTGAGGTGGTTGGTCTTCTCCTTCTCATCTTGGGAGGCAGCTAAGGAACATTTGTCACTGCTCTGTTTGGCCTGGCTTATTCCCCAGTTGGATGCGATCGCCTGAGCATTGCCATTTTGGACCCTGTCCCATGAGTCCTTGAGTTTAAAGCCTGCACTTGAAGGGAAATAGATGAGAAAAAACTAAGATCTTCAGAAAATGGTCCTGAATTACAAGTTCAAGGAAAAGAAATTAAAATCCTCTGTCTGAAAGTTAAATTCTCTTCTCAGTTTCATACATTCAGTTTCTCTGAGGCAGACTTTGAGAGCAAATTATGTAACTCCTCTAGTTTTCACATCTTCATTTGGAAAGATGCTTTTCATAAGCAATTAATGAGTTTAAGTAATCAGTTTGATGGACTTTTTCCAAATGTGACAGTGAGCATTCCTTTGGAAAGCAAAAGCATGCTGGAAGTGATCAGCCAAAAATGAAGGTACCTAGAAGTGACTACTTGCATGTTAAAGTTTAGACCATTGGAGTTATAAAATTATAAAAGTTTAGCAACAGTTCTGCTTTGGTGATCATCTGCAAGTCTAGTTATTTACATCAGTGTGGTGTAAATTAACAGCTAATAATGAAACAGCTTCTTTTTGATTCAGCCGATTTAACAGAGGTTTTAAATGTCCTAAAATCCTGTTGTTCAGAGGGTGATGGAAAGAGAGGAGGAAAATGTTCATATTTTGTAATCTATAAAAATGGTTTCTTGAAGCTACATTTTTGCTCTCTCTTGTGCGTTGATGTTGCAGCAGATCTGATGGGAATATGTAAAGTGACATGAATAAAGTTGAGTAGAGGAGATTCCATTTCACTGGCTCTTTTCAGTTCTCATTTTTGTTTTCACTTTGCATCTGAAAAAGAAGAAAATTTCTGAGCCAAACAGGATTTTGTCAAAAATGTGTGTTTAGGTTCTAGTTTGTTGTACCTCAGTCTGAATCACACAGGCAGGGTCTTGGAGCCAAACTTTTCAGTCCCAGCTAGGCACTTGATCACCCTGCCAGCTTCAGTCCTTACTTACCTGGTACATTGTTCTCCCATGCAGTGTATACAAAGACATATACGCATATCTGTGTGGGAGTGCACATATATATATATATTAAAATACATATAAATAGGTATATTTTTCCCCTGAAAGCTTTGTGGAAACTAAAGCAGTGAATAAGTAACAGAATTATTTCTGCTACTGTTAGTAACAAATAAACCCTAACAACATAAAAGTAGAGGGAAAAAAAAAAGTACTTTTATTTTTAATAGATAATGTCAGCTCCAAGTAGAAGACTCTGTCACATCCTAATGGATGATGGGTTTTCATGTTTTCCTCACCTCTCAGTTGTTCCATGGCAATTTGGCCTGCCAGGGCACAAGGATTATAACGCTTAAAAAATTCTAAATGGAACATGCCATCACAGTACATCTCCACAGCTGTACAGGCAACACTGCTGCACACTGCCCCTTGTGAGAAAACGAATGAAGTTCAAGGTCTTGCACATTCTCTTCAAAGTATTCCAGCGTGTGGCTTAGGATACTTGAGGAAAAAAACATCACCTAAATCTTTGAGATGAAGAAGCTGGTTGACAGTTTCAGTCCCTTGGCACAAGGGAGCTGTCTGCAGGTACAGGAGAGCAAATGAGAGAAAAATGGAATATTTTCAAGGGGCAGTCCAAGGTTGTGAAGTAATTCACTTCAGAAACTTGGAACTGTCATAAGTGTCACCACTTCTCACTCTAAGTGCTTTCTCTAACAATACCTAGTAACATGCTTGTGAAGAAAAGGAAAACGCAAAGCAAAATAAGTCACATCATTTCAGGTACTTCTCGCTCAGGGGGTGGTTGAGAGAAAAATCAGCAGTTGAGAGTTGTTAGCCATACAATTTAAAACACTCTGGAAAACCTTTGGATACTAGAAAGATGGTCTGAAATAGAATGGAATAAGAATGAGAATGAGAATAGAATAGAATAGAATAGAATAGAATAGAATAGAATAGAATAGAATAGAATAGAATAGGAGTAGAATAGAATGGAATGGAATGGAATGGAATGGAATGGAATGCTGAGAATAGATAAATGCGTCTACTACAGGCTGCCTAATCCAGGGGAGCCTGTTGACGAAGCCTTCTTACTCAGCTACAGGAGGCATCGTGCTTGCAGGTTCTTGTCCTGCTGGGGGACTTCAACCACCCTGACGCCTGCTGGAAAAGTAGCACAGCGAGCTGTAGGCAATCCAGGAGACTCCTGGAATGCATTGAAGATAACTTCTTAAGCCAGGTAATAGACAGCCCTACCAGAGGGGATGTGATACTGGACCTGATGGTCACCAACACAAGTGAGCTCATCAGTGATGTCAAGATTGGAGGCAGCAGCGATAATGCACTGGTGGAGTTCACCGTCCTGAGGGATATGGGTCAGGCAAAGAGTAAAGTCAGGACCCAGAATTTTAGGAAAGCAAGATTCCAGCTCTTCAAGGAGTTAGTCAATAGGACCCCCTGGGAAATTGCCTTCAGGAACAAAGGAGCAGAACAGAGCTGGTAGACCTTTAAGGACACTTTCCATAGAGCACAAGACCTCTCAGTCCCCAGGTGTAAGAAATCAGGAAAGGAAGGCAAGAGACTGGCATAGCTGAGTCGAGACCTGCTGGTCAAACTAAAGGGCAAGAAAGAGATGCACAGGCAGTGGAAGCAGGGACAAGTATCCTGGAAAGAGTATAGGGTGCCCGGTTGCGTAGGGATGGGTTCAGGAAGGCCAAGGTGCAGCTGGAGCTGAACTTGGCAAGGGACACAAATTAAAACAAGAAGGGCTTCTACAGGTATGTCAGCCAGAAAAGGAAGGTCAAAGAAAGCGTATCCCCAATGAGCAAGACTGTCAAACTGGTAACAATGAATGAGGAGAAGGCTGAGGTACTCAACAACTTTTTTGCCTCAGTCTTCACTGGCAACCTCTCTCTCCCCACACCTCTTGAGTGGATGGACCAGCAGGCAGGGACTAGGGGAGCAAAGTCCCTCCCACTGTAAGAGAACATCAGGTTCATGACCACCTGAGGAACCTGAACATATGGAAGTCTATGAGACCTGATGAGATGCATCCCAGAGTCCTGAGGGAATTGGCTGATATAGTTGCCAAGCCACTCTCCATGATACTTGAAAAATCATGGCAGTCAGGTGAAGTCCCTGGTAATTGGGAAAAGGGAAACATTGCACCCATTTTTAAAAACGGTAGAAAAGAGAACACTGGGAATTATCAACCTGTCAGCCTCACCTCTGTGCCTGGGAAGACCATGGGACAGATCCTCCTAGAAGCTATGCTAAGGCCCATGGAGAACAGGGACGTGATTCGAGACAGCCAGCATGACTTCACCAAGGGCAAGTCCTGCCTGACCAACCTCATGGCCTACTATGATGGATTGACTACATCAGTGGACAAGGGAAGAGCTATGGATGTTGTCTATCTGGACTTCCGTAAGGCCTTTGACACAGCCCTCCACAACATTGGTATCAATAAAGGCTGGGGGATGAAGGGATTGAGAGCACCTCTGCCAAGAAGGACTCGGGGGTACTGGGGGATGAAAAGCCGGACATGAGCCAGCAATCTGTGCTTGCGGCCCAGAAGTTTAGAATAGAATAGAATAGAATAGAATAGAATAGAATAGAATAGACCAGACCACACCAGACCACACCAAACTTCGTGTAACCTAGTCTAATGGACGGTGTCCCTGCCCATGGCCGGGGGGTTGGACCTAGCTGATCTTTAAGGTACCTTTCAACCCAAACCATTCTATGATTCTATGAAAAAAGAACAGAACTTGAAAAGTTTAATTGATTATATGGAAAGGGTACTGTCTCATGTGCAGGAAGATAAATATTCTGTTTTTTGTATATAATAACCTTATACCTGAAGGTGAAACATGCACTGGCAGCACTTCATGATGGGTGATTTCATTGATATTATTCAGTATTTTCTTGTGTTCTCCAGTCTGTCCATGTGCAGCCACCTGTAATCACATGCCTTATTCTCACATTATAATTTCTTTAAAGTGAGATTACGTCTTTTGTGGTCCTTGTATAACACCCAGTTTAGTAAAGTTTTGTTTCTGCAGTGGGATTACTCAGTCCTACCACAGTACAAGAACTGTGGCTGCTAAAAGCTGTCAACCCATATTTTGTGTTCTTTGACTGTAGTATATAAAAGGCATAGAGTTGAACTAGGTCTGTAGAGAGTTCAGTAGGACTTTGGTGTGACCTGTTCAAATCTAAAACACTTGCCTCCTCCCATCTGAAATAAATGTGGACTGCCTCCTTATGTAGCGCCAGTACTGTCTCTGTCTGTTAACGTGTACAAGCATCATTGCCTTGTTTCCTGCCTACTTCTTCACTGTTTGTTTCAGAGCCTTTTTTCATGTTTTCTCTCTGACTAATGAGCCACCCTTCTCCTATTCCTTTGCCAAAGTGCATTTCTAGCTTGTTTTCTTCACATTGAACACAAAATGACTTATGGCAGTGAGATTTTTTTTTTTTTTTTTTGTAATTCTATCACAATTTCTTCGTACATGGACACAGACATTTCAGCTTTCTGCTCTCACTGACAGCTCTGAAATGGCTAACAATGCAAGTCTGCCTCAGAGGAAAAGAGGGGGAGGGGGAAACTTTACAGGCACTTAACTTGCTGCTTGACTTTTGATTCACTTTATCTGATGTTTGTTGCTGTGCCAGATAGGTGTCAGATTCAAGAAAATTAAATATATCTAAGAGTGAAAAGCATTTTTATGAGCAACTTTTTGGTTTGTCCTCAACGCTACAACACTGCTCTGCTCTCACTGGGGAAAAAAAAAAAAAAAAAAAAAAAAAAAAAAAAAAAAAAAAGAGGAGTAATTCCTTTTTTCCTTATGAAATCCCAAACATTGCACTCCATAAACTTATTTCCCAGAGAAAAGCCGAGGAAGTAAATATAGTGTTGAGAATGGGCATGTTGCTTTCTGTGCTCACACTTCCCTTCTCCATCTGTAAGGTAAGATCCTCTGCTGAGGCACAACAGTAGCACAGAAAGGATGAAAGCAGCACTCTTTGCCAGCTCCTGTACCCAGTCCTCCCTACAAGTAGTACAATGCCGAAGCACAAAGAATTCATGACAGATTGTAGCGAAGCAAGCATGAAAAAGAGGAATACAGCTCTGATGGAAGACATGCAGGTACTAAGGCTAGTTATGGAGTGGTAGAGAGAGAAGACAATACAGGACAAATCATAGAATTATTTTGTGCAGGAGCACAGCAATATGCTTGTCACGCCTTCTTTAACTTTTGTTTTCCTGTGTTTGCATGAGGAATGTTTTGCTTTCTGCACTTTACTCAGAACAAATAATACCAAAAAAACCCCACAGCGGTGTCCTGAACAAGTTTACTAAGTGTATGCAATCATGGGAGGCCTAGCTGCATGACAACTGCTGCCGTTGCTAGCTTTTTCCAATTTTGTTAGCTCTCAGATAGTTGTATTTCGGTTTTGGCAAGATGTGGATGGGGTATAAATGTAGCTGGCAAAAGAAGACGTATTATAAATCATTTACCATTGTGCATGATCGCTTTTTTAGCAGGCACTGCACATTAAGTATTCTCTGATATATAAAGATCCTTGCCATAAGTTACCGTGTGTAGCGCTCAGCTGTCTGTAAATCACACGTCAGAAACCTCTCCATACTCTGAAGAAACGGAAAACTGGCCTGAAAATTTCTTTTGCCCAGAGACTATCATAAAGCCCACCTCAAAGCTGCTGTGACACCACTGTCTTGTGGAGAAGACACTGGGTGGAGTGACCCAGAATGGGAGACACTGCTCAGGAAGCATACGTCCTTGTTTTCCCTCTCCAGGCCTCAAAATTTACTGGGCTGTTGCTAATACTATCTCACGCTGAAAGAAAAAAAAAAAAAACACACACACAAAACCATAACACATTCTTAAGCTGTTTGTCATGGAAAGTAGTCTGCAGGGGGCAAAAAAAGAAAAAGAAAAAAAGACGTTGTGAAGGCTTATACAACAATCAGCTAACTCATCGTAACAAAATCAGATTTGTTTGCACACATTGCCATTCTTCCTCCCAGCAAAAAAAGAGTTTCTCCATCAAGAGCACATCGGCAACTTTGGGCAAGTATTCTGTTCAGCTGAGCCACACAATATTTCTGAAAAATTTTGAAGACCACTGTGTTGAACAATTACGGCAACAGACATCCACTTAGAGGCTAATGTCAGTTTTGTCCCACCAAGCTAGTATGACAAATGTAGCTTCAGGAGATGAAGCAGGAAGTGTGAAAGACATGACAAATGTCAGTCAGGCTTTTTTTTTTTTTCCACTCTCCAAGCAAATGAAAAGGATGTGTTTAGCATTTCTAGGTTCTGTTTAACATGGGCAGTTTGAGCATTCTTTCTGTGAAGAAAGTGGCCTTAGCTCTGTGGGCCTGCTTCTGGAAGGGGAATCCCCTGAAACTGATGAACAGTTTTATTATGAAATATTATGAGTGATAAAAACAAGAAGAATAGAATTTTTCATCATAGAATCATAGAATAGCTTGGGTTGGAAGGGACCTTTAACAGTCATCTAGTCCACACCTCCCTGGAATATGCTGGGACATCTTCAACTAGATCAGGCTGCTCAGAGCCCCATCCAACCTGACCTGGAATGTTTCCAGGGATGGGTCATCTACCACCTCTGTGGGCAACCTGGGCCAGTGTTTCACCACCTTCAGCATAAAAAATTTCTTCCTTCTGTCTAATCTAAATCTCCCCTCTTTTAGTTTAAAACCATTACCCCTTGTCGTATTGCAAAGGGCCCTGATAAAAAGTTTGTCCTCATCTTTCTTATAAGCCCCCTTTAAATAGTGAAAGGCTGCAATAAGGTCTCCACGGAGCCTTCTCTTCTCCAGGCTGAACAACCCCAACTCTCTCAGTCTGTCCTCATAGCAGAGGTGTTCCAGCCCTCTGATAATTTTTGTGACCCTCATCTGGACCCGCTCCACTTCAGGTGGAGTCTCACCAGAGTGGAGTAGAAGGGCAGAATCACCTCCCTCAACCTACTGGCTACACTTCCTTTGATGCAGCCCAGGATACGGTTGGCCTTCTGGGCTGCGAGCACATACTGTTAGCTCGTGTCTAGCTTTTAATCCATCAGTACCCCCAAGTCCTTCTTGGCAGAGGTGCTCTCAATCTGTTAGCCACTCTTCACAGGGAAAGTGTTCCAGCCATCTGACCATTTTCATGGTCCTCCTGTGGACCATGGTCCATGCCTTTCTTGTACTGGGGACCCCAGAACTGGAAAAGTCATCAGTTCTAAATTTTATCTTTAAATATCAGTGCTACAGGAAATGATCAAGAATAGTTCTGTAACCTATGCGTAAATGGTAACTTTAAAAAAGTTAATATTGTGTGCTAGAAACTTGTAACCCAGAGAATGTTTATCATCCTGTAGAGTAAAAGTTTCGTACATATCATTTATACACAGTAAACATGAATCTTGCTCACTAGAAGATCTCATCTTGAGCACAGGAAAATTTTGGGTTTGTCATGTAGTTTGTTCCCAAAGAGTATAATTGGTACGCTGTCCTGGTTTGTCCAAGGCACAACTTGGCTACCTCCAGAGCATTTCCCCAGAGGAATGGTGTAACTTGCACTATTTTTAGCAGCAGAGTTGGTTTAAGGGTACTACCCCTGCATCCAGCTGTTAATTATCATCTGGCCCTGTAGTTTGCTTTCTTTCAATAGTGTTGCAACAAATATTGATTATAAACTGAGTAAGTAAAATGAGTTGGAAGTCTTTTGGGGGAGAGGGAAGAATGCTTTACAAAATCACTTTGGAAGCCATCCTCACTCACATTTGTATTGGCAGGGAATGAGAAACTCCTGCAAACAGCCATGAAAAAGAGTGTAAATTTCAAACTCACCTTCAGTACATAAGACCATCATCAGCCTGGAGAAGAGAAGGCTCCGGGGAGACCTTATAGCAGCCTTCCAGTATCTGAAGGGGGCCTACAAGAAAGCTGGAGAGGGGCTTTTTACAAGGGTGTGTAGTGATAGGACAAGAGGTAATGGCTTCAAACTGGAGGAGGGGAGATTTAGATTAGATCTCGGGAAGATATTTTTCACTCTGAGGGTGGTGAGACACTGGCACAGGTTGCCCAGGGAAGCTGTGGAGGCTCCATCCATGGTAGTGTTCAAGGCCAGGTTGGATGGGGCTTTGAGCAACCAGGTCTAGTAGGAGGTGTCCTTGCCCATGGCAACGGAGTGGAACTAGATGATCTTTAAGGTCCCTTCCAACCTAAACCATTCTATGATTTATAAAAATGTAGTCTTGCCTAAAGGATGATTTTCTGTTGTAGGTTGATTTTCTGTTGCCTTTTGTGTTTCCAAAAAAGGAACAGATAAGTATAGAGATCATGGTGTGGTTGAAGTCTGCTGCAAGGATGAAAACGTGGCCATTGAAGGCTTTCACACAAAGTGGTAAAATGTACCAGAAAATGAACACAATTGATGAGAGTGTTTGTTCAAGAGCAAATGAAAAGAAAGCTGGAAACCTCTGTGATCTTCATGACTGGTTTCAGTATGGGAAAATTGCATATAAAAGAGCAACAGCAACATAAAAGAACTGCATGGATAAGGAGGAAAGGTGACAGAAGAGAGAAATAATATATACAAGAACACTTGCAGAGCAGGCAGTACATACAATTAAATTTTTGTACCTAATCCAGCTAGTAAAATGAATTAAATCAGTGAGACACAAGTTAAATATTTGTTCACCAAAGCAAGAAATGTGGGCAACACAGTGACAGAATATGAACTGCAGATACAGCATGTGAAAACTGCTATGATGAGATCACAGGAACATAGTACACTAGGAGGTATGACTGTAAAGCAAGTTGTGATGGGTTTGTTATCTTCCTTAAAAATATAAATTGGGGAGGCAGTGACAACAGGCAACTTTGTTTCTTGATGTTGTGATATTTTGAGAAGAGAGAAAGGATTCTGTAAATTAAAAAGAATCTGGACAACATATTTAGGGAGGTTTATATTGGGGTTTCTACTGGCAATAAATCTGATATTAGTACGTATCTGTTATAAAACTCATTATATTAGATTTTTATATGGACAGAATTTTTGGGAGTAACTTAAAAAATGTTTCCCTAGCATTGATGTTGATGCTGGTATTTTTTATCAATGTATGAGATATAGTGGTGGTACAAACCTATGAGGAACTGTCACCAAACAGAAGGGTTAGAACGTCTTACTGGCAATATGTATTAATTTAGAGACAGCAATAATACATGCAAAATGAACTCTGGTCACATAAACTGTAAAGTCAGGAAATTCAAGAATAACAAAAATAACATCTGGTACAAATCATTACAATTAGAGAGGACAAATAGTGAGAAACTTGGAGCAGCTGAATTTAACACATACATAAAAGAGGACTGTCATCAGCTGAATTATGTGGCAAATTTCTTGTGCCATTGTGTTAGGCAAGGATGAAAGCTCATTCAGAATAGTGTGTATCATTCTGATCATTCTTTATTTGCAAAAAATTGAGTTGAAAGAGGATCTTGTGGAGATAAAGGTTACTAGAGTAAGTACAATGAGAGACGAGTACTTGCGTATCTGTATTGCATATAAAAATAACCGTTTGATTCTGTCAAGAGAGGCTAACAATATTATCCATGAATATATTGGGAAGGAAAACACTGGAAGAGGGGAAAGAAGCCTATATATTAGAAGGTGCTGTTACAGAAGGAGACCAATCAGTAGAGCTTGGCTTTGAACCCTACAATGGTGGTTATCCCCAGTCAAATTATACCAGTGAATTAATAAACCTTGGTGAACGTCAGAAGACGATAGATACTGCTTTTCATGTTGAATTTCAAAAGCTAATGGTATTTGGATATTTGAGATGGAAAAGCTATCTTGTTATTTTCTAGTGCGTGCTGGTTCGAGAGCCGTTTCAGTGAGGGAAAGGTAGGCATGCAGGCTGTCCACAAAAATCCTCTCTGTACTTGGAGCATGACTGGGCTTTTGCTTTTTAGACAAAATCTTTCAGGGTACCTCCATTTCTCAGCTGTGCTTGCCTGAGTGTGTTACCATGGTGATTAGGAGAGTCTGGGAATTAACTTTGTTTTATGATTATAGTGGAACATTCATATGTGAGCTGATGAACTCTATTTCAGAACCAGACCTTGAAGAGACAATAAGCAATTGGGGATTAGCAGCTTTTCCACCATAAAAAATAAAGAGCAAACTAGATTAAAGAAAACCAGATCTGTAATTGATGGACTGAATCATTAGTGATTTCACTCAAGTCACACCTATTTAAATCAGCCAGAAATCCAACGCAATAGTCCGTTAATTTCCCTCCAAAGAAGCAATGGGATATGTAAACACTACAAAAATGAAACAGAAAAACCAGTTAAACAAACTAGCTCCCAAATTGTATATTTTCTGCCAATGACCACTATCCTGCAACACCCTGGTCTGTTAATGAAAATATTCCTTTTGCTATTTCACAGTTACAATTGTTATTTCACTTTTCAAGGAGAACAACAACAATAGCTTTCTCTGATTATATCTAGAGAAGAAAGATTCCTCCTTACTTGAAGTAATGGGGGGCACTTTTTTGGAATTAAAATAGCAGAATTGAGTGTATGTTATCCAGATGGATGTATGCTTCTTATTATAATTGGTCATTTGTCTGTTCTTTATAAATTTTTTACTTCACTGACAGCTGAAAGAATTTTTAACAGTATCCTTGGAAGTGGAGGAGACTATTGAGATGAAAAATGCCTGATTAGTGAAAAGGTAGAAAAATTGAAGTGGGAAATACCACACCATGAGGGGGTTTTGACCTTGCCTGGCTGCCAGATGCCCACCCAGCTGCTCTCTCACTCCTCCTACTCAACAGGACAGGGGGCAAAAATCTTGTGGGTCAAGACAAGGACAGGGAGATCATTCAAAAATTACTGTCACAGGCAACACAGACTTGACTTGGGGAAGATTAATTTAATTTTTTTTCAAATTAAAAATAGAGTAAGGCCATAAGGAAAAAAACCCAACAACCTAAAAAACCCTTTCCCCTAACCCTCCTTCCACACAGATTCAACTTCAGTCCTTCACTCCCAACTCTTCTAACTCCTCCCCTCTAAGTGGCACAGGGGGAAAGGGAATGGGATTTGTGGTCAGTTCGTTACACTTCGTCTCTGCTACTCCTTCCTCCTCACGCTGTTCCCCTGCTCCAGCATAGGCCCTCTCCACAGCGTGCGTCCTTCAGGAACGGACTGCTCCAGTGTGGGTCCCTCACAGGCCGCACATCCTGCCGGGAACGTTATCCTGTCTGGACTCCTCTGCACAGGCTGCAGCTCCTCACAGGAGCCTGCTCCAGCATGGGCTTTCCTCAGGCTGAAGCTTCCTTCAAGGTACACCCACCTGCTTCAGCGTGGGTTCCTCTATGGGCTGCAGGGTGGATATCTGCTCCACAGTGGATCTCCATGGGCTGCAGGGGGACAGCCTGCCTCACCATGGTCATCTCCAAGCGCTTTAGGGGAATGTCTCTTCTGATGCCTGGACCATCTCCTCCTCTTCTTCACTGACTGTTGTGTCTGCAGGGCTGTTTATCTCACATTTTCTCACTCCTATTTTACAGCTCCTGCACAGCATTTTTCACCTTTTCTTAAATATGTTATTACAGAGGCACTGCTGTCATCACTGATGGGCTCAGCTTTGGCCAGTGGTGGCTCTGTTGGAGCCAGCTGGAGCTGGGCCTGTCTGACATGGTGGTAGCTCCTGATCTCTTCTCACGGAAGTCACTTCTGCAACCCCCTGGTAACACAACCTTACCACATAAACAAAATACAACGAGTTATCATGTCAGAGAAGAAACAAAATTCCTTTAGCATTCCTTTTCCTCACATGTGAGATGTTCCAGACCCTTAATCTGCTTAGTGGCCCTTTGCTGGAGTCTCTCCAGTAGGTCCATATCTTGTGTGGGGAGCCCAGAAGTGGACCTAGCTCTCCAGGTGTGGCCTTATCAGTGCTGAGCATAGAAGGATCCCCTCCCTTGACCTGCTGGCCAGACTCCTCCTAATGCAGCCCAGGATACTGTTAGCCTCGCAGGGTAAGTTCTTCTTTCTTAGGTGTAGGGCTTTGCGTTTGTAATTGTTAAATTTCATTAGGTTCTTGTTGATCCATTCCTCCAGCCTGTGAGGTCTCACTGAGTGTCAGCCCTCTACTTTTGAGAGTATCAACTACTTCCCCCAATTTGGTGTCATCTGCTGACAATGAAAGTTCACCCCATCTCTTACTCCAGGATGTGGTGTTAAACAGGAAAGGTCCCAAAATAGACATCTGCGATACTCTTCTTGTAACCTTTCTCTAGGCGAAACATGGTCCCTAACAACAGTTCTCTGAGGCTGAGCACCTAACCAGTGTTTTATCCATCTGGTTGCCCAGACACGGCAGCACAACAGACTAACTTGAATAGCAGAATATTTTCAGAGACAATGTCAAAAACCTCTCCAAAAATCAAAGTAAATAACATCCACCACGCCTCCCTCAGCCACAAATTCAGTTTATCATAGGAAGCAACCTTGTTGGTCATGCATGATTTACCCATGATAAGTTAATGCCAATTGTTACAAATGGCTTTCTTTTTTTATATGCCCAGAAATATGTTTCAAAAGGATTCACTCCATGATTTTCCCTGGGATTGAGCTGACCAGCCTTTGGTTTTCTGGATTGTCACCTTTCGAACATGGGTGTGACAGGTGCTTTTCTCCAGTCATCAGGGATCTTCCCCAGTCTCCACAGCCTGTTGAAGATGACAGAGAGTGGCTTTCAAGGACATTGGCTAGGTCTCTCAGCATCCTTGGATGCAGATTCTTGGGTCCGACAGCTTAATAGGGGTTGTGTTCTCTCTAGAAATCCCTGACTCTACTCTCATCCATTGCTGGTACTTCTCCTTGAATCCTGTCTCTAATCACAGATGTCTGAGCAAAGAGGGCACTGATTGTCTCATGTCTCTTATATGTATGTCTTAGTGGACTGGTTGGAAACTTGCCCATTCAATTGCTTTGCAGTCATTCACTGTACTGATAACCAATGCAAAAACTAGAGGAAAGGGAGATTTTAAAAAAAAAAAAATCAAATCAAATAAAACACAGATATTGTTTTAAAATTTTAGATTTTTTATTTACATTCTGGATTTTTTCCCCTTAATTTTTCCTCCTTCTGCCTCACTTTCCTCTACATTTTCTGTTTTGACATTAAAAGAAACACAGCAGGGCTTAAAAACATGATGAAGCTTCTTTTAAGAAAAAATGTACAATTCCTCTTTCCCCATACTGCAGCCAGAAAAGTTAGTTTAAATTAATTGTAATCTGATGCTTATTTGATTTTTCTTTTTCAGCAATCAGGGTACTTGAACTCTGATGCATATGCACTGCTCTGTTTTGAAGTACACTTGAGGAAGAAAAGAATTGAGACCTTCGTTCTTCAAGGCTGAACACATCTCACAAAAGCAAAAAGCTTCCACTTTCACAAATCTCACCAATGACTGAGAATCTTACTAATTTTTCAAATACAAGATTAAATTCTTTTTTGATGAGATGCCTAGGACCCAGCTTTCAACCAATCTGTGCAGTTGCAGAAAGCAATTTATGTGTCATTAGGGAAAAATTCCGATGATGAGGTTGGTGTTAGTTGTGCTTGACCATGAGCAGGGTTCAGAGGAGAGTGGCAAGAATATTTCTTGATCTGTAAAACACTCCTTTAAGTGAGGGAATAATGAAACACAAGTACAAGCCATTCTGTTTATCAGAGTGAAATGTAAGAAGCAAAGAATACCTTGGGAGGTTAAGGTAGAAGGTGAGCTTTCACAGGGTGCATTATGAAGGGTAGTCTTCATTGTCACAATGCTGGGATCTGTGATTCACACCAGTGAAAATCAGGGTTTGCATACTAGGGAAAATCAAGCTTTTACTGTGGGGTGAAGGAAATAATTTTCCAGACAAGGAAGCCTAGGAGCAGACTAGGGACTAGTACATTTCTATACGTCATGGTTTACCATCAGCCGGCAGCTCAGCCCCTCACAGCCGCTCGCTCACTCCCCCGTGGTGGGGTGGAGAGAGAATCAGAAGGGTAAAAGTGAGAAAAGGCATGGGCTGAGATAAAGGCAGTTTAACAGGTAAAGCAAAAGCTGCACACACAAGCAAAGCAAAGCAAGGAATTCTTTCATTACTTCCCATCAGCAGGCAGGTCTTCAGCCATCTCCAGGAAAGCAGGGCTCCATCACGTGTAACAGTTACTTAGGAAGACCAACTCCATAACTCCAAATATTCCCCCTTCCTTCTCCTTCCCCCGGCTTTATATGCTGAGCATGACGTCATATGGTATGGAATATCCCTTTGGTCAGTTGGGGTCAACTGTCCTGGCTGTGTCCCCTCCCAGCTTCTTGTGCACCCCAGCCTACTCGCTGGTGGGGTGGGGTGAGAAGCAGAAGAGCCCTTGATGCTGTGTAAGCGCTGCTCAGCAAGAACAAAAAGATCCCTGTATTATCAACACTGTTTTCAGCACAAATTGAAAACGCAGCCTCATACAAGCTACTATGAAGAAAAATAACTCTATCTCAGCTAAAACCAGCACATTGTGTCAGGGACTAGTGCATTTCTGTATCTCTGTATGGTTTGTGGCCACGTTTGCTGACCCATCTTTCTGCTAAACTGAGGCAGCTGGCCCAGGGTGCTCTGCGGCATAGCTATCGGAAACAGTGCAGGCATGGCGTGGTTTGGGCCAGATTGGCCCAATCAGGTGGAATGACAGATGTTCTCTCTCTCCTGCTCCGCTTTGAAGGGAGGCAGGAGAGAGAGAGAGAAAGACTTAAGTGTTTAAAAGTAACTAAGCTATTTTAATGAAATATTAATAATAAAATAATAATAAAAAAGAAATAATGAAATATATACAAAACCGTATCAAGCTCCCAGGATGACAATCACGTCACCAGCAGGCACTGGGGAAGTCCCAGACTGGACTCAGTGATGGATGGGAACTGGATTCCAGATTTGGATTCAGAATCGGGGTCAAAGGTAGTCAAACAGACAGAGTCCTCCTCGGACGTCAGCCATTGAAGAAAAAGGGTTGACCCTTTGATCCCTCAGCTTTTATACTGAGCATGAGGCAGATGGGATGGAATACCCTGCTGGTCAGTTTTGGGTCACCTGTCCTGTCCGCTCCTCCCCGCAGCTGTGACCCCTCTACGCTTTTCCACTTCCGACCCTCCAACGGGGCAAGTAACAAAGTTGGCTGCCCTTGGGTGTTTTAGCAATAAGGATAAGCAAGAGCCTCTCTGCATCCCATTCCTTGGCATCAACTATAAACATGGGTCTGATCACTCTGAGAGCGAACAGCTTCTGCACAACATGCTGTTAATTTCAGCAGTTAGAAGAGGCCTAGCTAAAAATTAAGGTTACTGAACAAAATTGGTCCTGTTTTACCTCAAATCAGAACAAGACAGAACCATACAGTGAGTAGAAATGGAGATACTACCCTAGAGAAATGAAATTAAGCTGTTCTTCTGAACTTTCCATGGAAGACCTTCCCTCCCTCTTTAGTTTATAATAGCAACCTAGATAGATGGGAAGGCCTGTGAAGGTCTCATGTCATAGGGATGATGAAGATCCTGAAGCAGGTAAAGATCCTATGGCAGGTAAAGGCAGAGTAAAAGACAGTGATGGGAAATTATTTTCAGCAAAAAATTTAAATTTTTGAATTTTTAAGAATGTGTAGGGGGTAATGTTTGGGACAAAGACTATGGGTGGTTTTCCATGCTCTAATTCAAGACCAGTAAGTGTTGTATTCTGTCTTCTTCCGGTCTGTGGTATTTATCTAGAAACAAGAGCAGAAGTGGCTAATCATAGCTCTGTTGAATCAGATCAAACATCTGTCTTGTCTGAAATGTTGTTTAACAGCAGCAGATACCTACGTAAATGTATAAGAACCGAGGAAACGTATGTGGTAACTCCCCTTCTCACTCCCTCATTATACATGCTTTCCCAGCCCCCAGCAATCTGTGGATGACGGCTGAATGAGTACATACAGGAAGGGATCTGTTATATATGAATATACTCGACTGCGATTAATCTTCGCAACGTAGATTTCTGGAGATTTTGGAAGGAATTCCTGAATTGAGAAAAAAACCCACACAACTCATTATGTTTCATGAATTAAAATCTTGAAGAAAAGTCTATGTACAAAACATGATTTTTTTTTAGTATTTTAAAATGTTTTGTTTCAGTAATGACCTTTTATATATTTTAACCATCAGGAAACCTATAAAGCCAGTTGGTTTTTGGTATTATTAAGAAAAAGAATGTTTTTTAAATAATAAGATGGTTACTTTTTATGTTTTTCAAGCATTTATTTATTTAATTTAAAAACAGGAAAATTTACTGAAAGGCCTTTTCCAGAGGAAGAGTTTTGGATAGCAAAAATAATGGTTTTTGAGCGGTGGGTGTTTTTTTGAAAAATTCTTGATAAGAACACACTTCCTGCAGACTGTCACTACTTAATTATTCCATGCTTCCTCCCCCAAAAAGAACTTCTGCCAGAGAAAAAGGAGAATTAGTAGGAATATGGGTCAATATCGAAGAAGAACTGATAAGAGTGGAAAATTACTTTGAGGAGGAAAAGCAGAAAAGATAAATTGCTGAGTAATATAATACTCCCCATATAAACTCACAATGCAGTAGGATTGAATTATGAGGAATGTATGCTTATGATGTTAAAGAATAAACACCATTATGTGAACTACTAAGAAAGAGAAAAAGATATGTGACTACTGAAATAGATTCTGTATACAGTAAGTGCTGGTAATAAAAAGAAATTATTCATTTAATATTCTTAGTCTAATACATTCCACATGATGTTATTTATTATACCAAAATATTGCATACTCTTCTCTGATTTTTCTGTTCAATCTGTAAGACATAAGAGACCATTATTATTGAAAAAGTAAGAGGTTTTCAATTCTTGAAAACTACATTCTTTAATGATTAATTTAATGGAAAAGTGTAGAAGAAGTCAATTATGATTCAGCAGTCAGTAAAATTTAGAGGAAGAGAAGATCAACAAAAGCAATTATAAAAGGATGACATTCATGGAAATCATTGACATACAAACTAACAGAAGGAGTCTGGCTTCCCTCATAGCCTGTCTCCCTTGTGTTTTCTAAGGGAATCTTTTCGTCATTTCTACAATTTGTAGTACCAGAAAAGAAAAAAGAAGTCATCGTACCAGTCAAACTCTTTGTGGTCCTTCATTCCAAGTCACCCTCCTACACTTTATCTACCTTTCTAGGGGATTTGTCTGTCACTTACTCAAAATTGTTCTTTAGGTGCAGTTAGTACAGCTCCTTTGATTTTCTTTTTTAACTCCCTGTAGTTTCATGACCATATGTTCTTTGACATTCTTTTTAATTAGTGACAGATGGATGAAAGAATTTTAGATCCTAGACTGAATTTCTTACTGTTGTGATTTTTTTTTTTGAGACTTTCCGAATACGTTTCATTTCGTAATATACTTTGACTTCTTGTTGGTGTCGGCTTCCCCCTCTGCTCTATCAGTCTCTCTGTGTTGCTTTCAGCAAGCAACAAACAAACAAACAAAAGACTATTCCTCATTTGAACTGCAGGATTTTTTATCTTATCTTCAGCGACACCTGATGTTCCAGTAGGTCTGGTCTGCTTCTTGTTCTATTGTCAGGATTTCTGAAAGAAAAGTTTGGCATTCCACTAAGTGAATTACAAAACAGTTATAGAGAGTTTGATACTCAGTTTTAAAAGTATGTCCAGGAGATAAAACACAGCAAAAAAACAACAACAAAAAAGCAAAGCAAAGATTAAGGCAGTCTCTCTGGTATAACAGGACAACCATCATTTCATATTTCTCTTTACTTTTAGGCCTACACGAATGTTCCTTTTATATATGTCATTTATACACCTTGTGTTTTCTTGGTTTGTGCTTTTTTTGGTTGGTGGGGTTTATTGTGTTTTTCTGCCCCGCCTTCTCTTTCCCTACCGCTACAGGTAATAGAGCCCTTTGGGCACTTACGGTCTTTACAAATTTCTTGCAAAAGTCTCTCGTTCTTTTGCTCATTAAATAGTATGTTGCTTCCAGTGAATTTGATACTGTGAGTGCTGTGATTTTACAGGCATTTTCAACACATCAGTTCTATCTTCTGCCAGATAAAGAAAAAAAAAACCCAAAACACAAAAATTAGCACTTAGCCCTTTGTTTGATCTACTAATTCTCTAAAATTTATTTCCTATGGAAAACAGCAAAAACAAAGAAGACCTAGTTTTATACTTGAGAATATGATTAGTAATGACAAGTAAACAGGCTGGAAATTTAAATCTTCGGCAACAGAGTAAGTGCTAATTGAGAACGGTTTTATTGTGTAGATATATCTTGGAGTCATAACTTTGAGATATATCTACACAGTAATACCCTCCACCATTACTCAAACCTATGCAGAACTCCAAAATTAAGCTTTTCAGAAGCAGACAGTTTAGTATAACAGGATGGTGGCTAGTGTAAATCTTAAAAAACACCTTTTTGTAGTCCTCAACTGCATTGCATTGTTACTGGCCAGCAACATATCCAAATTTGCTAGATATGATAAAGTGGATACATTGTGTTGTATATATATTACTTGGATAAAACTAGCCATTAGCATCTCTCTGCCCTGCAGAAAGAACAAACAATGTTTTATTTCATTGGTTGGCCAGAGGAAACAGTAATGGAAGATAAATTTTACCATCATATTCCTTGGAGGATTAATCTATTAGTATATGACTCTATCTGCTTCTATCTTCTATTAATCAATGTGCTGATTTATATACCTACTTTCTTTATTCATTTTTACCATTTTTCTCCTTTATGATGAGGAAGGGGATTGAATGTATGTTTTAAATAATGCTCCAATTTCCTCTGTCAGATACCCTACCAGCAGACAAGAAATAACATGTAAAGAAACACAGTGATTGGCATTTCTTATCAAGTCACCGTAACTGCTTAACTTACTATACTTCTTCCCTGAGTAAAAAAAAAAAAAACTGAGAGATTGAAGAGGATAATGTATTTTGCATTAAAAAAAAAGCCTTTCAGAGTAGTTCCTTGAGCATTTACAGAGAAGAGAAGAAAGTTTTTGTCGCTGAGCTGTTTTGGAAGAGCAGATTGGAGGCCTAAAGCACAGCAGCAAACTGCTGCACCTGAACCTGTTAGACAGTTATGAACAGCTGGTGATGATTAGCACAGCAACAACCAACCTACCCGACATACTTCATTCTGATAAAGAAAAGAGCAAGACGCAAAAAAGCGCATCACAGAGTACAGCCTTCACTTTTCACAGTGAACCTTAGGGGGGCAGGCTTTTAAGAAAGGGATCTCAAAAACAGAAATAGCGTGCTGTATGCTTATGTTTGCTCTCCCACCCTTAATTAGGGCAAGCTAAGAGAAAAGGTAAAAAGGAAGCTGATGTCACGATCAAATTGTGCAAGTAAAGTGCAAAAACATCATTTTACTGTGGAGACCAAAGATGGAAAATGCCTTTCACGCGGTATACTTTTACCACTTTTACCACCCTATGACTGTACTGTGCATGTGCATTCTTCTGTGTCTGTTTATGAAGACACTTCTTTAAATAACCTATAAAGCAACCCAAAGAATAACAACTGATGTCACATAATTTTTGAATCAAGGCTCATCCAATTTCATTAAGGAACTGGAAAGTTAAGCTTCAAGTTTAAGTTAAGCTTCAAGTCTCAGTTTCAGTTTCAGAGGGCGGCTGTGTGGGTGTCTGGCAGCACGGCAGGGAGCTACTGCTGTTCCTGTGGTTGCAACAAAGCCTCTCCGTTTACTAGTTCAAATAACGATGTCCATTTAGGATAGAGTTAAGAAAATAAACAATCTAAGATCTTGCACAACTTAACTCATAGGTTCTGAAGTCCCTACTGAATTAAAACCTTCAGTGCTCAGGTTATTTCTGATTCTCCAGTTTGGTGGCTCAGGTCTTTGTACACTAACCTACGGCCACAATGTCTGCAGTACAGACATGGTCTTCAGCGTGCCTGTAGAACTGTATCTCAGGTAAATCCATTATACTTGTAAACCTAGGATGACAGCTTGCTTGAATAAAGGGTGTTTTCTGCCATAAATGTCACAAAAATACAATAATGCTATCCCGGATGGGTGGGGAGAACGGGAGGAAGATAAGCCAAGTTCATCAGGGAAGTATAAGCAAAGATCATCAGACTCATAATTTATCAGAAGGTGACTTTGTGTAACACTTTAAGATCAAGTGACAGTGCTGAGTCTAAAGGGACTCAGAAACAATTAAATCACATATATATGCAGTTTTACAAATTACACAACTTCCCTGTTCTGTGGTAGAGATGACACAGCCCAGGGAAGAATTCAGGTGGGAAAGCGTAGTGTGGCCATCCTCTGTATAGTCCTAGTAGCAGTAGTAGTAAAAGTAGGGTCATGGGGTCCCCGGAGATTCCTCCCCAAATGACTTTGGATGTAGTCGGTTATAGAATTGGATCGAAAATGCCCAATTCTTATTCAGATCATTCAAATTCACTTGGCTGCTAAAAAGAACTGTCACCATCACTGATGCTCACAATTTGCTCCTCTCCTTTGCAACTTTCACAGTGATTGACAAGTTGTTTACGCTCAAGGATCTCCTCCGTTCTTGTAACAAGCCTAATTCTCCTTCCTGTAGGGTTAGCTAAAGTTCACATGCTAACACTCCTGTCAAACGGGCCTGATTTATGCTAACTGCTGCAGTTTGTTAATTCCTAATTCCTAACACGAATAAAATTCATAGGTGATAAGCTCTGGTCCAGGTTTGAACTCAGTTTTAAAAAGAGTGATGATTTGACCATTTTCTGAGTAGTCTTGGCCTTTGCCCCAAGCAGAGATTGGATGGATAGGTTTGACAGCTTTTCATATTAGTACAAAATAAATAACAAAAACAAATTTATGAAGTCTCCACTTTGCAGCACGAACAAAGATCTTGGCCAGAGTTATGTGAATAATTCATTCTTGGGTTCATGTCCAAGCTGCGGTATTTTATTTCTAATGACTCAATACCTCTGAATTTCCTGTTTCTAAATTGAGAATAAGGCTCCAATGATATATGAGGAATCCTTTTGTACTTTTTCCCAACATATCATCTTTATCTTTGGGAATGTTCTTGAATCACTTTGATTTCCTGTTCTAGAAAATTAAACAAACAAATTAACAATGGAAGTGTTTGTGTTTAAAGAAAAATCACAAATGAGCTCATGCAAAGCACAAAAAGATAAACACAAAAATCACATATTCAGCAAGTTAAATGATTTATAACACATAATAGTGTCTGAGTAGGTGTTTTAAGTTGGGAGAAGTTGCAAGAACAGTGGTTTTTAAAATACAGCTTAATAGGTTTATGAAAATGCATTGATTTACTGACAGAATAATAGCGTAATAGACAAATGGTTACATAGAAGACCTTGTAAAGAAATGTGTGAAGTGCTGCAGTCTTGTTTGTGAAAGGCCTTCAAGTGGAACTCAGATGAAGCTGTCAGATGCTGGAGGGCTTTTTATTCCTGAAGACAAAGGCATCACAAGTTCCTCTTGCTAGTGGCTGAATTCAGCTACATTCAGATGCATTAGATGTGAGTAAGACCATACGCTTATTGTAACCTGAATAAGATGTCAAGATAAATAACCATGGAAGAGATCAGCCAAAGATATCATTCACTTTTTGTGCCTGAAATCTGTAGACTTCAAGGGAGGTCTTTAGAAAGTTTTGATGTCCAGCATAAAGTATATAAAACTATAATTTAAAGGAAATCATATAATCAAAATTCAAATGAAATTTTAAGATAAAAACCAAACACAGAATCACACAATCACAGAACGGCTGAAGTGTGAAGGCACCTCTGGAGATCATCTAGCCCCATTCCCTGCTTAAGGCGGGGTTAGCTAAAGCAGGTTGCCCAGATCCCTGTCTAGTTGGAGACTGAACGTCCCTAAGGTTGGAGACTCCACAGCCTCTCTGGGCAGCCTATTCCAATGTCTTACCAAACTCACAGTTAAAAACTTTTTCTTCTGTTTAAATGGAATTTCCTGTAGTTCAGTTTGTGCCCGTTGCCTCTTGTCCTTTCAGTGAATCTCACTGAGAAGAGACCTTCCTTCCTCCTTTCACTTGTGTCAGTACGTTAAAGTAAAAGGAAATAAAATTTATTTTTGTCTAAACAAACATGCAATGTGTTGAGCAAAGAGAAGCTGTTTCTGCACAGTTACTTTTGTAGCTGTAGCTTAATTCCTGAAAAATGTTGAAGTCATTAAGATAATTGATATTACAGTATCATCTAGAGATGCCAGCTGAGAATAGTTCAGTAGATAATGTAAGAAAGACATCTTGTTATTAAGATTTAATAATCTACATAGGCAAGGAGAAAAAAAAAAAAGTAAGAAACTGAAAATCAGTTTTTTCTTGATTTCCATGATAGACAGTTGTCAGAACTAGAGACAGATCTTGCTGCTTTTCATTCAAGCCAGACAGCAATTTTTTGCTAGAAGCATCCACACCATTTAAATGTCACACTATAATTCTGTGCTCCTCACTAATCTGTCAATTTTTTTCTTGTGAGTGAAAGTTTGCTTATTAGAACTATTCATTATTTAAAACATCTTGTTTACATACAAGCTCTTATATGACATAAGCTCAATATATGTTTTTATTTTAGAATTAATTTATTTATTTTTTAAGTAATATCGTAAGTTTGCTTTCAGACTATAATCTTTCATATATGTGAATAAGCTAATAAAGCCTCATGTAAGTGTGACTGTTTTATAGTTATTTATGCTCATGAGACATGGTGTTTGTTTAAAAATGAAGAACAAACAGGTCGCTACTTCAGTGATTTATGGGAAAGCAGATCTGCAGTAACTACGCTGTTATCTTCTCACATATACTTCTTTCTAAAATTAGATATTGGGCTTTTATTTCAAGTACTTGGAGTTAACTTAATGAAGGCTTATCATATACTTCTTACAAAGACCTTTTAAATTACCATAAGAGAAATGTATAGATCTCCTTTTACCGGTGTGAAATTTTTACTCACATCTTAAAGACATTAGATGAAATCCTGGCTCCAGCAATGTCAAGAGACATTTTGGTTGACCCATTAGGATGCATGGCTGAACTCTCATTGCTGGTTCACCCCACTACATAGTAACAGTGACAATCAAACTATTTTTGCAAGCTCTTAACCGTAAAATTACATCATAATAGCCATAAATGCCATGAGAACCATAATTCCCTTCTGATAACGCTAACAAAAATCCAGGGAAATTCAGTCTGTATTTTGGGTTCATAATGGAATTCAGACATGGAAGCTTTGATCATCATCTTCTGAAGACAATATCTATGTACTGTGAAAAGCTTATAAGTATTTTAGGGAACATTAACACATCTTTTTACAGTATGCAAATGAGAGGAAAGGCAACTTCATGTTTAATATTTGTATGTTCAAATCCCAAGTCTGTAACACTGGAGTTGTCTTGAATCACATCAGAAAATTCAGTGAAAAAAAAAAAAAAGGATTATTTATTGATAATTACTTTTATGTCTAGAGGTGCTTCTGATGCATAAACAGACTTTCCATTTCCGCTACTGATATTCTGCTATATCCTTTTGTTTCAGGGCATGCTGCAAAGGTAATAGGCATTTCTTTATTTTACAGATTCTATTGATTCAAAGAAGAGTGGTAACTGGAAAATATCAACATATTCCTTGGCTATGCTCAGTGAAAAAAAAATAATGCCTTAATATTGCTGAATCAGATTTATGGTTATTGTTGGTATCATCACCCATGGCAAACAACCAGGGAACAGTGTAAAATTGAGGTTTTTTCTCATGATAGGACACGCAGAATAGACTAAGCCAAATTAAAGTCTGAGAAGAACAGCAACAAATGAATGGATGAAGATGAACATTTAATCTTTCACGAGTACCATTGCTCTGTTTTGTTCTTTCCACATTAAATAGTTGATTCTTCTCACACAACCTTTAATTTTTTGTTCGTCTTATCCATTTTGTGACAAGAAATATTTTCCCATAAATTTTTAACAAATGCAATTTCATAATTATCTTCACCAAGTCCCTAATCTCTTTGCTTCTCAGTTTCTGTGATGCTTGTAATGCATGACGTTTATTACCCCACTGAAAGATTTTGGGAACAAGTTCACATGTTTGATGCGTTTAGCTTTGATCACTACTATGGGCCCAGTTATGTACAGGACAGAAATACAAACTAGATCTGTCCAAAGAACTTTGATCAGGAACCTTTGGTATTGGTAATACACTGCAACTGATAGGTCACAAATCACAGAGCACTTACTGTAGTAAAGTAAATGTGAAACACTTTCTTGTTTTATTCTGTGGTGTTTTGATACATTTATCTTTTGTTCTTTACAGAAGCAATTTAAATACTTTTGAACTCTCTGTGACCCATAGCTGAGCTTCCTCTTATTGAAAAACATCAGGGGCAGAAGAAATTAAATGAAAAATGTGGAAGGACCCAGATCTTACTCTTATGACTTTGTCTTGTAGCTTTCACCTGGAACTCTTTACTTTGTACAAATTTGTGTTCTCAATATGCAAAATGCGGGAAGGGAGGGAAAAGGAAGGGAAGGGAAGTTCCCTTTTTTCCATTCTGAAAAGCATTTGATCAGTATTCCTCATATGCTGATACACTTACTAAAGATAAGAACCCACTTCAGTTTCATTTAGTAATTGCTTTTCAACTCCTCAGGTTTCTTTTAATTTAAATTATCCTCCTCTACCTATAAAACAAGTCAGGATGATGACTATAAAAACCTCATAGCAAAATTTTTGACAAAAGGGTCACAGGTACCAGCATGATTTCCAAGGTAGCTTTTTTCATTGCAATTACTTTAACCTTAGCTGTTCTCACAGTACCTTGCTTCCAGTGTTTACACAAAGCATATCTTTTTCTTCAAGGTTAGAATGTGACTTAAGATGAATTTTTATCTCCTTTGGCCTACTCCTCCCTTTCCCTTTGTCTTGTAACGCATGAAGCTTCAAAATTTTTACAATTGCAAATCAAGTGAAATCCTTGTAAGATTTCATTGCTCATCTCAGTTTCTTTAAGAGAGATAGCAGTTTTGTGCAGATGAAGCAAATGTGTATTTTTCTCACTTGTTGCTTGCACTTCTAAGCTTCTCCATTTGTTTCTTTGATAGAAATAATACATCTGAAAAGCTCTGTGTTCATGGCCTAATCCTGCTAACCCTTTTTATGTGTAACTCTTCTGGAAGGCAAGGAAGGCTACATTGGCACAGAACCAGACATCTTTGTCAAAGAAGATAAAATAAACATATTTCAGCTCTGTGTCAGAATAATATGTATCTCAGCTCAGCTGACTCTGCTTGATTCATTTGAATCTTAAAGGTTTCAAGAACTAACTGCCATGCTGGAGCTCTTTCTTAAGTGTACATAAGTCCTAAGTGGATTCTAGCAGCAAAATATTACCCTACTCTATCCTTCTGAAAGCCCAGTCTTTCAAAGGGTATTTTAGATGTGATGAGGACTATATCCTCTACTTGAGTTCAGAACATGCTAAAATCAGAAATTTGTAGGTTGACAGTCTCTAGATAATTCATTTGTGTGTATCGTTCTTCATTCAAATCTCTAGTCCAGCCTGAAGACAGAAATTCCTACATTCTTCCACAACACAAATTGCAAAACGTATTATGTAGCCAGTGGGATTCAAATAGTGCTGTCAGCCCCAAAACAACCTGGGCAGAGCATTGCCAGGAAAGGAACTGAGAAAACACTGCCCTCGTAACACAGAGTGTGTTCTTTGTATTTAACCTAACTCAGTGATAACATAAATTAGATTCATGCAATTTGGAAATCGCAAGTGAAAGGAAATGCGAAGTGAGAGTCAACCATCCATGACGCATGTGATAAAGCATCTTGATGGAAGAAACTGGCTCTGCATAGCACCTGAAAGGCTGTAAAAAGTGCCTTATGGGTGTAGAAAGCAAAGAAAAAAGAAAAAAGAAAAAAAAAAAAAAAAGAAAGAAAAAAGAGCACAATCTTATTTTTCGATCGGTATATGCATGTCTNGAACAAAGAGCATCAGGAATCAACATAGGACTTGAGCAGCACAGGAACCTGAGAAATCACACAAGATCCAAACTCCCCTAGAGTGACAATTAAGATTTCATTAATCTTGTAAAAATGTAACTTTGCTTTTCTGTGATAGAGGTTCATGACATTACCTGTAGTTTTCAATAATGAAGTCACATATTGGATCTAAATGCACTTGTGCTTTGAAGCCTCATGGTAAGACTAAATACTTAGGTGCCCTCCCTGTGGACATTCCCCTGCCCAAACTCTTTAAAAGCCAGCTTCTGAGCAAACAGATGTATTCTGTTAATCAGCTGGCTTGATTGATATGTGGTAGCAGCCTTTGGGGCATAACAAACCCAGAAACACTGTGTGGAAAAGTGATCATTTTCTTTTTAGTCTAATGAGCCTTTTTTCCTCATGAGATTTCTTGAGGTTTAAAATCTTTTTGGGAAGATGATGCTTGCCCTGCACACCGGCACTACCATGTGCAGTCAGGAGAGTGTTTCCTTTGCAAATGGTCTGGACTGTAGTAGGCAGTGGATTAGGAGTAGTGGGCTTTGCACAGCTGCTCCCACATCACTCCTGGGTGGGCATAACTTTGCCTCTGAGATGTCCAGAGTATAATAGCAAAATTAGTAACTTCAGGATGTGCAAAACAGTTAGTAGAGATCTGTAAGTGTTTATTCTCTCCCAAAGCAAGAGATAAATGGTGAGTGGATAATATCTTTTTCTGCCATGATCACAGTTTAGATTTGACCTATGAACAGCATAGCAATGACTCTAGGCTGCATCATTCAGAATGCGTGGACACAAAGACCCTCCAAGGTGAGGTTAGTTAACACAATTATAGTAGAAATTAAGGGAGAGATTTTGAATGCCATATAACCATTTGTTAAATACTAGAAATTGGGGTGGGACTTCATATACATAGCAGATGAATCATGAGGGCCACAACAGGGCTTCCTGCATTTTTTTAAGCGCTTGGTGCTGTACAGTTAGGGTTCTGGAGGAGGTAAACCTTCTCTCCAATCTAGTGTGATCATATAACCAGAAAAAAAATGTAGGTTTGAGGGGACCTCTGGAAATTTTTACTTAAATCCTTCCTCAAGCTACAATCAGCTCTGAGGTGAGATCAAGTTGCTAACAGTCTTAACAAACTGAGTGTTGAGGCTCACAAAATATATTCAAAATACTCTCCACAGCCTCTCTGGGCAACCTGTTTCTATGCTTAAACAGCCTTATATGAGCACAGTCTGGCTTCAACTCCTCTATAAGATCTCACCAGCTAGTAGAAAACAGCCATTAGATGCCCCCTGAGTCAAGTCTTCTCCAGGCTAAAAATGCCTAAACATGTCATTTTTGCTAAATCAACTCTGGCAATTCCCAAGCACCTTGTCCTTTGTGTGTCTGGGCATCATTTCTAGGAGAATTTGCTCCATGTTCTTTCCAGGGACTGAGACTGAACTGACCAGCCTTTAGTTCATCATAGTCTCCTCACTGCCCTTCTTGAAGATGACTGTGAGATTTTTTCCAGTCAACAGGAACCTCCTCTGATTGCCACGGCCTTTTAAAGATAACACAGAGTGGTCTTGCAGGGACAATATCCGGGTCCCTTAGTACTCTTGACTGTACTTCCATGTTATCTCGTCCTATGGCTCACTGCCAGTCCAGTTTATTTGGAACATCTCTTGCTAGGTTTTCTCCTTCCATTTGGTTTTTCCAGAAGGCTCCGGGATCCTAGAGGTCATCAGAAAAACTAAGGCAAAGAAGATGTAAGAGGTAGCTTTACTAGGTGTGCTTCAGGACTCAGCAGCAGAGGGAAGGAGGGAAGAGTGGTCCTGCCATGCTCAATAGATGTGAAGATGCTGTCGTTCCAGATGCGGATAGTATTGAGACTGAGCATATATTGATGATGAGCACATGTACACACACAGACCAACGTAGACAGAGAATAGTGCCTTTACTGACACCCATCTAACCACAAACAGCTCTTGCAGAAACATCAGCAGGTATGGCTCAATCCTGCTCCTCCCCTTTCTCTGATCAGGATTGTAGGTTGTTATTGGAATATGCATGCATGATGTAGCTCTCTTCAACAGCTGGTCTTGGATACCTAGTCTGCCCATTATTACTTCTCTTTTCGCGTTCTGTTTTGACGTGCTTGCTCCTCCCTGATCCACCTTAAACCCTCCTTTTTCCCATCTTTGGTTGCTTTCCTAAACTGTCTGCAGTAGTTTTCACATCTTCCCACCACTCAACTTTCAATAAGTTTTGCATTGTCCCAAAATTGCCCCCATATTCCATAGAAACTCCTATAACCTTATAGGCAATAACCACTTTAGTTTGCATGGGTTTCGTGGGAGTTTCCTTCGCTGATTGATCCTGATGGGTTTCATGCTAGGAACAATGATGTAATCTTGGTCCTTTGATAATCTTAGAAGCAGCCCATTCAGCTCACTCTAGTTCCCATTGATTAGGTTTTGATTGATTAAGTAATAGGGGTTTCTCTGCTTACTGTTACTCCTCCCATTCTTCCCAGGTCTGTGCTGAATTGGCTTAGCCTGTGCCCAGACAACTAAGTAGGAAGTGTTTATTGTCTCAGGTATCCATTACCATTAGGTCCCCACCTCTATTCTTCCGCATATCTAGATTTTCTTAGCCTCCCTTTTGCTACTTGTCCTGGTTTGAGGATATTCCTGCTATTCCTGTAGAAGCTGTTCTTGTCCTTCATATCCATCACTATTTCAACTGCAGCCAAGTTGGTTTTGCTCACTTTAAGCCTGGATGCTTAGGCAATGTCTCTATGCCTCTCCAGGGCAGCTTTTGCATTTGTGCTAACTCTGGATCTCCCTGCACAGCCATTCGGGCTCTTGACCATGCCAGTTCAACTTACTGCACATTAGAAAGGACAGACCTTGGGTTTTGAGGAAGCTGTCCTTAAAGATCAATGAGCTCTACTATCTTTTTATCCTTCAGAGCAATCTCCCAATGCACATGGACTACCCGTTTCCTGAACAAGCCTGCTTTACTGAAGTCCTGGGTAATTATTCTTCTACAGTGATACTTCATTTATGTTAGGATCTTAAACTCCACCCCTCATGGTCACTGCAGACAAGTCTGCTATTGATCATTGACCACTTCTTCCTTATTCATGAGTGGCAGATCCAGCAGGGTGCGACCCTTGGGCTGTGCCTCCAGCACCTGCAGCTAAAAATTCGCTGTGCTCTCCAGAAATCTCCTGGATTATTTATGACCTGACATGATGGTCTTCTAGCAGATCTTAATTTAACCATCTAGCACTCTTAATGAATTAGTGCCATTGTTGGAAATGAAGGAGAAATGGTGTTCTGCTTTTAAATGTAAACGTAGTATAATATTCCTGAAGGGAATAAGCATAATGACTCGCTTTATATTCCACTTTAATTTAAAGAAAATATTGTCAATAAGCTTATTTTAGACATTATTTTATAGACCTAGCAAGTCCCTTCTCTATCAGCTATTACATGAGCTTCCATCTTGCAGTCTACTTTGAAAATGCAGATTGTTCTTTTTTTATATTGTTTTGGTTTCAAAAACAAGCTATCTAAAGACTAACGTTTAAAAGAGAAGGAAAAGCAGTCCCAAAGGGCTAACGTGAGTAATGTACCAATTATTTTCTGTGCTACAATTATATTTTCTGCCCTGAGAGAATGCAGCAAAATATTGCTGCATTTAAAAAAAAAAAAAAAAAAAAAAAAAAAAAAAA
>VYXH01009485.1:57431-86566 GCA_013397275.1 Burhinus bistriatus
AAAAAAAAAAAAAAAAGAAAAGTAAAAAAAGAATCATTTTTGTACAAAAGTATCACGGCAAATATTAACCATTCCATTCCACTAGGAAGTGAATTACAGAACACTTGCATTTCTAGTTAGCACTCTGTGGTTTCAAGACAAGTTCATCCAAATGATTATATTTACAAACATAATGGCCATGTTTACATGGCCAAAAAGCTTCACTCACAAGTTTTCACAGCCTGTGGAAACTCCTGCATCTAAAAGGCCAATATCCTACTACCACAAGCAATTGCATCATAAAATTCTTTTCTAAAGCTGATTTAATGATACATTAAATAAAAATATTATCTTTCTTTATGCTGTAACTTTTGGAAAGCTCCAGGGTCAAGATCTTCTGAAAGTCAGAAACCATTCCTCTCAGTTCCAATTTAAGCATATTTAGAAATTTTATTCTGGTGGAAGAGATGTTCTTTTTAGACTTTTCTAAAAGTCATGTTTACTTTCCTTTCTATATTTGCAGAGAACATCAATGTTTTGTTCCTACCAGTGATATTAAAGGACTTTTGTATACAATATTTCTTTCAGCACAACTCACACTGACCTCTACTACTTTGTGTATCAGTTATTGCCTTCATTCCGTCTTTCATAGCTTGATTAATATTTGCCTCTATGGCACTCTAACAAATGCTTTTCATTCTTTGTCCACAAAATCATGAGCTTTCTAAGCAGAAGAGGTGCTCACCTGATATGAACTGCCTTTTATTAAAAGAATCTTCTATTTTACTCCCTGATGTGGTCAAACCAGTTGCCTTACAGGTGATCTAAAAACATGTTCTTTTCTTTTTTTTTTTTTTTTTTTTTTTATAAATATTTATTNACACTGCTTTTTTTTTTTTTTAATATATACATATATATATATAAAAGCAGTCTCCTTGGATAAGGAATCAAAATTACCACCAATGTGTTAAAGGATTTATAAATACTCGTATAATATTTTTCCTCTGAGAGACGTATTAAGGTGAGTTGTTAACTGTATCCCAAGGGTGCCACATTCCAGCTTTCCAGGCTCTTACACTGGGGGGTGCTTCTGAAAATCAGTAGGGTCCTTCAGATCCTTCTCATCTTAACCCTTCATTTCTTCTCTGCTGGCATGACATGCCACTCCACATAAATACAAAGGAAAATCTGTCAGTGTGTTTCTTCCACCAGATGTTAGACATTTATAGTGTAGACAACTATATATGAGCTACACACCCTAGAAATGATGACTAGTTAGTAAAGTCCTGGCAATGACTTAGGTCACACTGAAATCAATCTAATTTTTTTTTTTATATATATAAACACCAGTTTATTTCGTTTGATTATGAAGGGAACCTAGCTCAGTTCAGTTATCTACACTGTAGATGCTCTGTTCTAGAAGGTGAGAAATACCAATCTGAGTTGCTTACCGGCCTTCTCCTGTCAGCAGTCATGATCCTCAGTGCTAGATAGAGGCTTGGATATGAGCCAGAAGAATAAGACATAATTAGGCCTACATTGTTCAGTCTGTAATCCAGGAAGTCTTAAACTTATTATACATCAGCTACATGTTCCTTGGACTAACAAGGGACAAAGGTATTTGAAGAGATAATCCAGTTCCTTCTTTTCTCTGAATAAGGTCAGGGAAAGTAGAAGAAAAGAAGAAAAAATAAAAAAGCTTATGGAGTTTGATCATTACTTGCCTTTGTTTGAACTGTGAGGAGCTATAGAATCATCAAAGTTGGATAGGACCATGCAAGCAAAGCTTGATTGTGGCTCCACAAATGATTTGATCTTGCTTGATATTGAGCAGCATATTCTCAGTCCAGAAGAATACATAAATGTTTGATGAACTTTAAGCAGGCAAACTCTTCAATGGATTTAAGCTGTCCTTTAAAAGTGTTGCTTATATGGATTATCATTGTGTTTCATGGTAGTAATACAAAGACTAAGCTGGAAAGAGAGAAGCAGAGAACAGGGGATCTACTTAAGTAATTCCAGAAATATCAAGCTTAAGTAGAGTCCCATGAAATGGCAACGCTCCAGGAAAAAATATATATTGGAAAAAATTAGGATGTGTTATTTGAAGGAAGCTGCCTTGTTCTTTCTTTCAACATTTTTCCATGGAAAACTGCATTGTTAATAAAACTATGAAAAACACATCCAGAAATGCAAATGAAAGCTTTTCTAGGATTCTAAGGAACAGTTTATAGGAAGTATTGGATAGTTAGCTAATTAATGAGTTCTGTTAGTATCTCTGACTAATTGCTTAAAATCAATTAGCCTGTTAGGAAAAATCAATGGGATTTTTCTCATTCATTTGTTTTCAGAAATGGAAGTAGGATGAGAAATGCTTATATTCTGAATAACGCATACTCTGGAATTTGAGAAAAAGGTATTTTAAAATCAGTGTAAGTTTGTCAGAAATAAAATTTAGATTGGTCGGTTTTATTTTTCCACTCTCTTTAGAGAATTACTGTAATTCTGATGGAGAAACAGAAAAGTGATTAGAAGTTCTTTGTGCTAGCACTGAGATGACAGCATATATGTTACAGCAGTCATTCAAAATATTATTACACCTGCTTAAATTTGTTTTGACTAACGTGATAATGCAGGTAAAATGGCTTGAGTTAATTGCTGTGAATGAGAACTTTCAAAATTTCATATAGGTTTCACTGAATTTTCCATATTAAACACAAATCAAGACATTGTAAATATATCTATCCTCAGAAAAAGAAAAAAAAAAAAAAGAGCTTACAGCTGAAAGTGGTGTGAAAACTCATGCTGGTTTTTATAGAGCTGTAACATCTACCTTTGGGGACCACGGTAGGAAGAGAACTCTCTACCTCAGGCTAAACAGCATAAACTAGATCACTTCCATGCTGTTCAGAGTTAGTTCTCTCTGGGGCTGACTTGTGAGCCTACACCGCTTAGCATTTAGTCAGTCTCCTCGGGGAACCCTGTAGTGTTCCTGCGACACAATCTCTGTGTGTGTGTGTGCGCGCACGCGTGCATTTATTTTTCCAAATGAAGAGACAGCTATGTTGCGGCTTAGGAAAGTGTTTCTTTAGAGCATGTAGTTAAGGTTGCATATCGCCTAGCTTTGGAAGTCACGCTTAGTTCAGTGGTGGCATTGCCTGTTGTATAAGGGCACAAAGCCTGTTATGTTTGTGTTGTAGGATACACAAGGCAGGAGACAGCCTGTGTTTGTCTGAAGTGCGGCCTTTAGTGAAGTATCCTATCATGAGTGATACAGCTTTTTCTTTGAGACAAGCCCTTTCCTTCAGGATCCAATCAGGGAGAGAATTAGCGTGCATGAAGTGTGGGTAATAAGGGACAGTTGCCCACACAGTGAAATGCAGAGCAAGCCAAGTTGATAGTGGGTACATGTCTCCTTTGAAACCTAGTAGGGTATTGTGCAGGTTTATGAAGTGATCAGGGAGTCAAGATAGGATCAAACTGAAGTGCAGTGCCATTGAACAATACCTTGTAGGATTAGTACATCCTTCAGACTGGCAGAAAAGGTTCCACCAGAGGCTACTTCAGTCCTTGGTGCAACTGACCAGGGATGAAGTATTGTAATGTTCTGCCTTTACGTTTAACATCTTTGTTGGCAACATGGATGTTGGGACTGAGTGCACGCTCAGCAAGGTTGCCGATGACACGTGTGGAGTGGTTGACAGACTGGAGGGAAGGGATCCAGAGGGGCCTGGACAAGCTCGAGAGGTGGGACCTAGACAAGCTCAAGAGGTAGGCCCATACAAACCTCATGAAGTTCAACAAGACCAAGTGCAAGGTCCTGCACGTGGGTTGGTGCAATCCCATGCACAAATACAGGTTGGGGGATGAAAGGATTGAGAGTAGCCCCACAGAGAAGGGCTTGGGGGTAGTAGTGGATGAAAAGCTGGGCATGAGCTGGCAATGTGTGCTCGTAGCCCAGAAAGCCAACCGTGTCCTGGGCTACATCAAAAGAAGCATGTCCAGCAGGTCGAGGGAGGGGATTCTGCCCCTCTACTCCACTCTGATGAGACCCCACCTGGAGTACTGCATCCAGCTCTGGAGCCCCCAGCATAAGAAAGACATGGATGTGTTGGAGGGCCACAAAGATGATCCGAGGGCTGGAGCATCTCGTCTACCAGGACAGGCTGAGAGAGTTGGGGTTGTTCAGCCTGGAGAAGAGAAGGCTCCGGGGAGACCTTATAGCAACCTTCAAGTAACTAAAGGGGGCATGCAGGAAAGCTGGGGAGGGGAGTGTAGTGATAGGAGAAGGGGTAACAGATTTAAACTGAAAGAGGGTAGATTTAGATTAGATATTAGGAAGATATTTTTCACTATGAGGGTGTTGAGACACTGGCAGAGGTTGCCCAGAGAAGTTGTGGCTGCCCCATCCCTGGAAATGTTCAAGGCCAGGTTGGATGGGGCTCTGAGCAATCTGGTCTAGTGGAAGGGGTCCGTGGCCACGGCATGAGGCTTGGAACTATATGATCTTTAAGGTCCCTTCCAACTCTAACCATTCTATGATTCTACGTTAAGGACTAATTTTAATGGAAGAAAGTGTGGTTTTGTCAGATACCATAGAAATGCTGATATAGTTCCGGTAGGGTAACTTGGAGGAAGCAGAAGAGGAAACAGGCATGCCTAACAGAATGAGTCCAGGATACAATGAATTTACACCTGAGTGACTGCATCAGTGCTTTTGAACTCAGCCAGAAGGAGACAGCAATGATGTGCCAAGGTAAGAGAAGGCTGTTCTCCTTGAACAGCTGCAGAATTCTCTTGGGCAGGAGAGGCAAGTGAGATGAAGCAGCAGCTGCAGACTGCTCAAGGACTGAGCGGCACAGTGAACAGTGAACTAAATAATGGTTGTCAAGACTAAGGGCCTGTGCAAGTCATCTAACTGCATACTATACTTGACTCAATTCAGTTTGCCATCACACTGATACATAATCATGAAGGACTGAAAACAATGACACCCATGCAAGCATTTTGGCCATGGCAGTCTGTGGGAATGTTAATTATAAAAAAAAAAAAAAAAGAAAGAAAAAAGTGAATTGTGGGTTTTCGTTTTTTTTTAAACACTAAAGTTAGTAACGACTGTATTTGTAAATCTGATTTTTAAACCCAAGGAAAAAGAAAAGTGCTAATCCAGGGAGAAATGAAAGATAGTTCACAGGCTTTGCCGTGAAAGATCATTTGCCCTGCCATTTGGGATTGGATCAATAAACCATTAGATCAGTTCCCTTTTCTCATCTAAACAAAAAACACAGTGATTTGAAAGACCCGTTTGGATTCAAATAGAAATATAGATCTACTCCTTGTACAGAATTAGGGCAACAACAGCCCTAGGCTTCTCAAGTTGACCAAAGCTGGTTAGGAAGCAAATGATTAATTGTGGCAGGTTTTGTGTACTTGTCTCTTCACATAAGGATGAGAGTATAGGTCAACTTTCTACCACTTTCTGATATTTATGCTACATTCCAGCAGGGATTCACATCATTCCAAAACTGCCTTCTTTACCAATGAGACAAGAAAAGAGAAATGACCCCTACCTGTACTAACCCATTCCAAATGTCAGGAGAGACAGATCGGTAACTGTGGTTGTAATGGTGTCAGGCTTTAAGCCAGTTCAGCTATGCCTGCCTGCAGTCCTGTGCTTCGAGCTAGAGGCTACTACAGAAGAAAGGAACTACGGTTTTGGCAGCGTTCAGAAAACCTGAAACAAGGGGGGTTTTTGGCCAGAAGGTGGAGATGGGCTTCAAATAACTTCATTTTAAATTAGACAACTATAGGTAAGCTAATCACCCTAGTTTCTCATTCTAGCCAGTAGAGAGATGAAGTTTTTCAGGGAGTGATTTTTATGCCCTATTTTTAACCGTCTACTTTGCTGTAAGCTGTATTGCATCAAGAACGGACTGTTTCTCTCCACTGACTATAAAAGGAGCCGAGATATTTAGTTTGGTTATGCATGTTGTGCAAGATGAACCAAACTCTACATCCCCAATTCATTTTTCTGCAGTAACAACTGAAAAAAAAAGAAGTTAAGATCCAGCCACAAACACACCCTAAATCCAGGCTGCAGAATTTCATTTAGAGATCTCTGGAAATGAAAATCAGGAAGTTGGCTTGAAAACACAGCAGATTTGTCACAGTTGGCAATGGAAATGGAGATTTGAAAAAGGCAGCGTGCGTCCTAAGGTATGTCCTAGTGGACAGGTCAATGTAAAGGGAAGGGTATCAAACTGGGGGCTTACACAAGTATTCTTTAGACAGTAGTTGCAGTCATTAGTTAATGAAGATCCTGTACAAATTGTTGACAGTGTAGTAGTGCTCCTGGTAATATCCCTCCTTTAACAAGATTGGTACAAGGCATTAAAAATTGTTGCATTCAGAACTCATAAGGAAATCATCCAGCAACATTTTCATCTCTAGTCTTATTTCAAAGATGTCAGCCTTCCATTGGGTCTCAGCCTCATATACATCTCCCACTTTGATGTCAGTCTGTGGCATGGTGACTAATTGGTTTTGACTGCTTTTAAAAGTCTGTCACTCTTGGAAATGTCCATAGCTCGTATTTTTGCCTTTATAACAACAGAGCACTCCAAACATGAAATCATTAGGACTCATTTGGTATATTTTGCTTTAGTGGAGCCACTTTGGTTTCCCCCTTCCCCTCCCTGCCTTCAAGCGTAATTGTTATTGTCTCGGTCTTGCTGGGATGTACAAGACTGGTCAGGCAAAGCCGGAACCTCAACCGTGTCACTGTTAAGAAGGAGACAGTTACAAAAGATATGAGAGATTCAAATCTTGCTGAGTTATGGGGGACCTTCAAATATTTGTTACTTCTTCCATTGAAGTTACCAAAAAGAGAAACGAGAATGTGTGTGTCAGAAGGGAGAAAGGGGGAGAAAAAAGCGCTAAAGCTTTTAAACATAGAGTATTGAGTAATGATTTCGTTCTAACAATGCCCTTGTTTGCTTTTTGTTTAGCTGGATAGTGATTTTGTAAGGAAAAAAATAAACCAAGAGAGAGAATTTAACAGTTTTTAAAAATGATTCCACATAATAATATTTACCCTTTCTGGGAAGGAATTAGCTTCTCAATAACCCATTCCTTTTACTTATTGGAATTACTTTTTTTTTTTCCCTCTCAGTGTATTTGATGGTAGTACAGAGCACATAAAGTCCCTTATTTAATAGTTATAAATTAGCTGAGATTGTCTGAAGGTTTTGATACTGTTGTTATTAAAGTCTAATGCTGTTTTCTTTAAGACAAAACAGGAATAACACATGAAAGTGGGGAACAAGAGGAACAGTGGAGTAGCAATAGTTCTTTCTGATGATGATGCTTACTTGTAAAACTCACTGATAAGGATAAATAGACATACATACAGTTTTATTATGCACTAAAAAAAACTAATAAACTTCTGCTACCATCAGGATGTTTAAAAAGCTTTTAGCAGGGTTGGTGTTTTTTTGTTCAGTGGGTTTTTTTTCTTCATTCCTTCTTTCAATTTTTCTGATCATGGGTTCACAGCAGAATTATAAGTGAAACATTCATGGCGCTCTACACCTTTTTAAACAGAAATGTAAGAAAAAAACTAGAACAAGGAGGGAAAAGGTCATTAAAGGAGAGGATCAAGGCAGTGTCAGGGTTTCCCCATCTCTAGCAGTGTTCAGAATTTACCCAGAAGTAACAGAGAGACCAGTTATAAAGACCAGTGACAGATTATGTGATTAAAGGCTTATCTCTGCAGGCACAGAGGAGCCCAGAAACACAAAGGCAGGCTGGGGTTCCCCAGTCTTAGACAAGAGCCCCTGCCCCAGTTTCTTCCAGGACTGTCCCGGAAAAGCCTCAGCCCCATGGGCAATGGAGCAGCTCTCCAGCTCACCTCACAAACCGAGGGAGGTCACTGCCTGGGATATAGGACCCATTATGAGATGCAAGGGAAGAGCACTGAAATGGCAATGGTCTGGGCAGGGTACAAGAGAGGCCTCTGTCTTTGAGCTGGCTACTGGAGGGACCAGGAGGTCCAAGCCAGCTACTGAGGAGCCTGTAAGGTCTAGGGATCAACTGAGGGACCTGCACGTGTGTGTCTCGCTGTGTGAGATGTATCTGGAGACCTACAAGGGTCCAAGGGACAGCCTCTGAGTAGCTGGGGTATCTAAGGACTATTACTGCAGGGATCGACAGTGTATATGTGTTGGTGTGTGCAAGTGGGTCCGTGTACCATTAAATGGAGTGGGGATCTTATGTCCCAGTGTTGGCAACTTTGAGGACTTGAGATGCAGGGCCAGCTACTGAGCAGACTGAGCATCTGAGGTCAATTACTTCAGGGATCCACACTGTATATATGTATACATATTTTCAGCTGAAGGACTTTCATCCCGACCAGTCAGAGAGGAGAACAGGATGAGATCTTTGGTGCTCTGTTTGCTGAGCATTTTTGACTGTGTTGATCTGTGTGGCTACCTATGTGCATGTGCGTATGTGTATGGTATATATCTGTGCATATGCCTACTGATAACACACACTCAGCCTCGCTGCTGGCTGGAGTTGGGGCATGGAGGTGTGACAACATCACCTCTGTTAGTCTAACAGATTTGACAACTATCTAGCAATCAGGACAATTTGAATCAGGTTGGAGATGCTTGTTTTACAACTGCAGGGACCTGGTGGGAAGTGGCAAGGTAGCAATTTTGTCTGTTGCAAGTGTTCGTACAGCTTCAGGATGGTAGGAATCTCAGCTGCATCAAGAGGCAAGGTACCACCCTAAGCAGCAGCAACCCTTCTGCTTTGCAACTGTTCTCTGGCTCCAGGGAAATTGCCCAAGTTGTAGAGTAAATCTGGGAACCACTGCCTGATGGGGAGGTGAGTTGCCACTAAATTGCCATTCTGTGCATGAGTTGACAGTTTTTCCTAAGGTCTGATTTCTACAAAACAAGACTATTAATAATTAAGGAGTGAGTAAAAGCCTGTGTCACTCCTCAGCTATTTGGTATTGGCATTTGATGACAGCCACATTTTTAAATGTGACTTAGATGCTGGGCTTTCCATAAAGCAAAATAAAATATGTCTGTCTGACTGAATTTAAACAGTCATCTACTTACCACTGTTCCTGATCATTCCTCATGAAATATTTACTCCCAAGACAACCTGCCTATCTATTCCCACATTTTTAATCTCATGTGGGTGACATGTGTCAAGTTTGATGCCCCATGATGCCTTTCTCTTTCATTTTCTATTATTCTATTAATCTGTAACTAATTATTTTGTTAAATGGTTGACTCTAGGTTTTGGCATGCAAAATCTGGCCCACTGCACCCACTCCAGATTCTTGGAGTTTCCCCAGTATGATCTATAAAGATGTTCAGTGTATATCAGTAGGAGACTAATTGGACTGTTTATCTCCCAGGGTTTGCTTTATGAACAGCTCTATGCAACAGTTCACTTAAGCTTCTGCTTTCTAAAGTAAGACACTGTGTGGGTTTCTGTTGCTTGAAAAACAAGAACAAACAGTAAGAAAAAGCCCAACACGTGACATCTGTGATTTACTTCTAAATGAGTCTGAGACCTGAAAGAATAACTGGAAACATAGGGAGTGAGGAATGCAATTCCTCCCTTCTGGAATCAAGGACAAGACATGAAGCTTCATTTCTAATGCAAAATATGAGAACAGCCCTAGGAACCGACACTGCTTTTCTTGCAGAGGACTACCCAGGCAGAAATTCTTTCTAATTTTTTCTCTCCATTCTCTGACCTGATGAATCCTGAGTTCTTTTCTATAAAGTGAAGCAAACTCAACAGAAACTTAACCTTCCCCTTAATCTTAACAGGCTTCTTGTTAGGGAATATGTTGCAATGAGGAAAAGCTGTGTTTGAAGTTATTCAGGCATAAGGGCTTGTTTTAGGTGCATCCTGTAAAAAGAAGTTGATCTGTTTGCACATTAAAATAAACAGTAAATGTTGCTGTATTTTCTCAGCAGCTGAACAAGACTTTGTTTACACTTTCTCTGAGAGCCATCAGATCAAACTGCTTAGAGGTGATGCATCCTGCTTCCAGATCCTGGTTTAGCTTAGTGTCCTGGCCCAAACCACGACACTTAGGTGGTAGAATCTGAGATGTTTCTGGCCCTACAGAGGGATCTGGACAGGCTGGATTGATGGGCTGAGGCCAATGGTATGAGATTCAACAAGGCCACGTACTGGGTTCTGCACTTGGGTCACAANTAAGGTTGTAGCCAGGTGGGGGTCGATGTCTTCTCGCAAGTAACAAGTGATAGGACAAGAGGAAATCACCTCAGGTTGTGCCAGGGGAGGTTTAGATTGGATGTTAGGAAAAATTTCTTCATCAAAAGCATTATCAAGCATTGGAACAGGCTGCCCAGGGAAGTGGTGGAATAACCATCCCTGGAGGTATTTAAAAGATGGGTAGATGTGGTGCTGAGGGTCATGGTTTAGTGGTGGTTTCGGCAGTGTTAGGTTGATCGTTGAAACTGATGATGTTAAAGGTCCCTTCCAGCCTAGGTGATTCTATGATTCTATGGTAGATTTTGACCTGTCCATTAACAAGCTATACAGTCAGAGGGAACATACCCACAGCAAGTCTGCGGTTGACACCAAGCTGGGGGAAACTGTCATTACCCTGGAGGGCAGGGTCGCTGTTCAGAAGGCTCTTGACAAGCTAGAGAAATGGGCTGACAGAAGACTCATGGAGATGTAGGGCACAGTGTCTGATTTAACAGTTCCCAGTAGAAGGGACATGTAAACAAACTGGAGGAAGTGCAGCAAGGAGTTCTTAATATGGTTAGGATTTGGAGCAAAAAGGTACCATGAAAGATTGAGTTGGTTTAGGCTGGAGAATCAAAGGCTCTGAAGGCATCTAACGGCTGTCTTCAACAACCTAATGGAGCCAGGCTCTTCTCAAAACTATAAAATGAAAGGAAAAGAGGCAACTGTCAAAGATGTAAAAGGGAAATTTCTGAGACATACAAGGAAAAAAAAACATGAGAATGGGAGTGATTATCCACAGAACAGGCTGTCCAGAGAGGCTGAAGCTTTGTTCTTGGAGACGTTCAAAACTCAGCTTTTCACAGACGTGAATAACCTGATCTAACTGCAAATTTATACATGCGCAGAGCAGGTGGAACCTTCAGAGGGTCTTTCCAACTTAAGTTTTTTTATATTTCTTTATGTACACACAGAACTTACATCACTCTGGAAACCTGAACTTCCTTGGAGTCCAGATAACAGTTAAGTAGGAGCTTTGTGGATCATAATGTTATTTTACTACTGCAGACCTACTTTACATCCTGATACCATGACTCTCAGAGCACTTATACACTATCCACTTACCCATCTACCCTGGTTGCATGACACATCAGCAAACACACTGAGGAACAATCTAAAAGAAACGGATACCCTGATGCTTCTACATATTGTGCTCCGTGGGCTTCCCCTCTGGTAAAGCACGATGGGCTGTCAGCTTCTTTGTATCAGAAGACCAATAATCAATTTAGAATCTCAGACTTTGCCATTTTCTTTTATCCCTCAAAAATAACTTGGCCCAATGAAAATTCAATCTGGTTTGAACAAAAAGGAAAAATTTAGCAGTAATAGAAACTGAGGTCTTATATTGGGTCTTGATGGGTAAGTGAAGGAAGAAGAAATATTTGAAATTATTTTCAAGGGTAATTCAGTTCCAGAGTTTGATTGGGGATCAGAGTCTGGGATTAGTATTTATTCCTTAAGGTATTTCAATTCACTGCTGAAGTAAATGCTAGGAAATGGAACAACTGTCAAAGAACCTTAGCTTTAAGGCCCACATTGCTAATCATGACACCCAAGCCCTGAGGCCTTGAACCTGTAAGTTCTTGTTCAACAAGGACAGCAGGTAGGAGGGGAAGCTGTACATGAACACAAGTAAGATTAAGCACTGGATTTATTTCTCTGCACAGAGTGGAAGTGAAATGTCAGTTTTCCACAAAACCGCTTTCTTATGTGCAAGAATGGGAAGGAAGAAAGGGCTATTGTTCGCCAAAGAATGTCGGATCTGACAAATTAGTGTGCCACATCCACAGCCAGTTTATGCTGATTTACACCCACTAAGGGTCTGGCCTGCGTGCTGAAATATAAAACTCAGCTTGGTAATGAGACATTTACTCATGTGGTCCTGTTAGCCCCATTACAGCTATTCAGGAATCAATTGGCGGCTGCACAGCTCAAGCTGCTTTCCACTCTCTGTCCTGCTTTTTTACCTCATGCTTTCACATGAAACCACTGGCATCTGCCCAGAATGAAGGATCAGCTTGCTCAATCCATTGTGTATGCTTTTGTTCACCTGCCAAAAAAAGCTTCCTGATCTTCTGGATTGATCAGGGTATTCAGAGCTTCATTTGCTAAATAAAAGCAAAGCAAAAACATACAGTGTTAGCTGGCTACTGTCTCAGGAAACGTTCTTACTGATTTGGAAAATTTGGCTCTGTTTTTTTATGCATGTTTTCATTTTGTTCATCGCATTGGGAATTTTATAGAGGTACATGCATTGTTCCCTTTGTGGCTTCAGTGAATTTCATGTGCCATTCTGGTGGTCTGTGGTTGACTTTGGCACCTGTTTTTTACGTTTATTTGGGTTCTTCCCCATCAATCAAATTTAGAGCTGGTATAACTAGATCCAACTTCAATGATGTCCTTAACTTTAAATGATTTAGTGATATGCAATAAAAGCACGCCTATAATGTTTCCTGATAGGGGCAAATTTTGAGAAAGTTTCATGTACTTTAAGTTAGCGTCCAAACGAACACTGTATATCAATGATATCCTAAGAAAGATGTTTTGATGGACCTCCCAGGGGACTCTACCATTTTCCCTGGAGAAGCTTGGGCTCCCCACTGGAGCACTCGATCTGCTGTAGACACTTAATTATATGCATCCCATAGTATCGATACCTCACAAATTGTGCTTCAAGTAAAGAAACTATTCATAGCATCAGTACCAGGAAGTATATTGTCTGAATATTCATGAAGGTTCATACTAATCACTGGTACCTAAGATATGCAGGTATCAAAATGCCTACCAAAGCTAGGTTGCACAAAAAGATAAATCAGAAAAGAAACCTTAGAATAATTTTATAAGTCTTTCATGTCAAGAAGAAGAGATGAATCTTGAGTTTGGATATGAGGACAATTGTTCAGTCAATTAGCCATGGAAAGCATATCATTTAATTCTAATGTAGCCATTTTATGGATTTTGCTGGTTTGCATCAGAACCTATTGAAACAAAAGTCTAGCAAAATGAAACTTGCTAAGATTATAAATTAACCCAAGGTCCTTCCAGATCAAACTCCCTGAAGTGAAATAACATCAACATTGGGCCTTTTTAAGAACGTTTGTTATACAGCAAGACATATTCCTTCGCAATGATGTTTGGGCTCCTAATTTCTCTCAAAGAAGTTGCATCAGTTCTTCAAGAAGATATAGCAAGTATTTTTAAGTCTTTGGGATGTGGGGATGATATATTTAGCAACAGTTCTTTCATTTGGGGAGCACTATCATTTTATATCCCCTACTTCCTGAAGCAGAGAGGAGTGAATTGAGGAATGTGACTTTTTTTTCTACGTAAACCTCAGTGTCTTCTGTGTAGAAATATCCAGAAAAATCACATTACCATGTCATCACTGGCAAAAAAGCACAGTGTATGTGGGTTTGGTGATGTGCTCCAGTGCAGTGGGAAATGAAATGAGGCCCTTTTCTATTTAACTTTTCTTTCAGGATTAATGAGAAAAAGACACAGTCAATAAGGATGCTTGCAGAAAAGCAAGACAAGTAGGTTCAGCACTGACAGTCTTCTATTTCTCAAATGAAAGTACTGAAAATTGGGATATTCAGCACTTTGGGATTGCTTTCTCTCTTTCTTTTTGTCTATTCCTTTTCAAGAATTAGCCCTTGGGTTTAAGAACATTTCATTGGGAGTATTGTATACCCACATAATGTTTTAGTTTGGCCAAAAAAAAAGGCAGTTGGGGGGAGGGAAGGTTTCAGCAAAGCATATGCAATAAGCTCTACTCCTGAGGGTGCATCCATTTTGAATCAGTGCTCAGTAGTAATTAATTTCCACTTGATATTTCCACAAAGCCATAATACAATGCATTTTCTTACTGCCACTGCTAATCCTGCCTCTAAACCCTGTATTTCAGAGTGCTGACTGTGGTAATAAAATATTGTATGTTGGTTGCTCAATTCTGACTTCAGTGTCTTTCAAGAGGGAAAGATGAGATGATGCCTTTGGACAACAGAAGATCCCGACCACCAGACTTAGGAAGACACAATTTCCCTCCATAGATCTTCCCTCTGTGGTCCTTCACTGTGTCTATCAGAAATGCAAACACATACTTTAGGATGCCAGGTTCACCAGGAGCTTAAAAAGTGGGAAACCCTTATTCTTCATTCTTTAAGGCTGCATGACCCTCACAGCTTTATTCCCCAGACATCTAATTTTTCATTAGGCTCTATAAAATACATTAGATTAGCCTTGTAGCTGAGTATTACTGCTTGTTTTTATCTTTATTAGACCTTTTTTGTTACCCAATAATTTTACATTTAATTCAGATCTTTAATTCTGACGCTGAATAACTTACTATCCAAGTTTTGATCTTTACACAGTCCTGCTAACATGAAATTCAGCATGACCTGGATGTTGACATATTAAAATGTCAGATGGATATTCTTAATCTTATTAATACACACATTATGATTTTTATGCTGATATTTTCAGTTGAAATATCATGTTGGGTTAAGTGAAATGTCTATGCATATTAGATTAAAGCAGATACCTTTACCGGTAAGGCTTGCTATCAGAGTGAGACTTGGGGGAAGGAAGGATAAAGAATTTGTTTACTTGCATTTGTGGCTTATTGTCAGGCTAAAATATATGAGAATTCAGAAAACTACCATGTACTATTTCTTGACTGCAAACTTGCAGTTACATCACCATCTCTGATAGATTTTCCTACAGAACGCACAGTTATCACCGATGTTCATTATAAATTTATCTTTCCTTTTAGTTATACTACCAAGTTTACTTCCTTGGGGTAAACTATCCCTTTCATAATTTTGGATCATTGTTTGTTCAGAACACATTCTACAGATGAGATCTTGACCACTGATTCCAAGTTAGCTCTCAACTTCCAGTTTAATGGATTCATCTTTATCAATGATGATGATAAAAAAAAAAATTATTAAGATTATTTTAGTTACACAGAGAAGGAAGAGTGAGATTAAATGACTCACTCAAGACTGTTCAGAAACTCTTTGTCAGAGACAGTATAGCATAGATCTTCCTAATCCTAAATTAGTGCCTTCAACAAAAGACCATCCTGTCAAACACATAATCTTGGCCCCACATCTATCTGAGGCCCCCATTTGTTTTCATGCATGAACAGATGGCAAATAAAACTTTTTCATGTGAAATCTTATTCCCCAGGTGCTTCAAAAAAATATATTAAAAAAACCCATAATAATTGGAAGATGATGTTAGAGTACATCAGACACTCACAATGTAAATCCCACTACAAGATGCAATTTTTTTTTTTACTAGTCACTAGGTATATTGTCACAAAATAGTATGGGAATTTTTAATTACGGATTGGAATAAGCAAACATTTAGTTACTCATGAATATTTTATTTAATACAAATTCATGAAAGGTCTAACTGCAGTTAAATGAGGTGCACATGATAACACGCACAGTGATCTAGCTTGCAATAACATATAAGTAAACAGATATTTCTTTAAATGTCATTAGTACTTGGAGTGTTGCATGGGGAGCATAGTGCCATGACCTCTTCATTTTGCAGATCAAAATATCCAGTATATTTCAGTACTTTGGTTAGTATGCAAGAAGGATGAGTGTTTACTGGGAGCCTTGCAGGAGACTTCGTATTGAAGGTGTTAGTGATCTTAAGAAAATTCTGTCAGCCGTGGTGGGCCTTGTGCTAAGGTTTGGGATACCCATAGATTAGCTTGAGTGACCACAGACATAAAAATAAAAGGGAACAGGCTGGAAGGCTCTAGGTATAAACCATTCCTGGATACAGTTCTAAGACACATGTAGCTAGGTATCTTCTGGTGAGCTTAAAAAAAATACCTGTCAAAACAAATGTATAGTTTTGTTTGTTATAGTAGATATAAGGACCCACGGTAGAGAAGGGGTGGTGAACCTCTCCGTGGATGGGATCTGCGCAGCGTGCTATGGCTGTTTATCTGGGATCTGTTGATGTTGCGTGAGAGTGGGGTTCTCAACATCTGAAGGAACGTAAGATTTATTCGCTATCTGTATTTCTTTTCCTAATTCCTATCATGTTGTTAGCACTATTGTTATTACAGCACTTTTGTTACAGCACTTGCTGCTGTGCTTTTCTTGTTGAGATCTGGAAAGAACCCTGCACCCCTCCTGGTGCAGAACAGAGGGCTAAGGAGAAACAATAAGACTTGCACAATCTCCATAAATTGAAATTCACATTTCTCCTGCTTTACTTTTTGAAAGAAAAATATAAGTGTATTGCAAAACTACACCATCTTAGGATGCGTGTCTGACTTCTTGCCCATTGGTAACATCTTAGTTCACCAAAAACATGTCAGTGCTGCAGGCTCATTGTACATTAAGATCTGCAATACTATGTACACAAAAGTGCATTATTTTAGTTATGAACCATGTTTCCTAGCAGATCTCCACTGCACAATGGAAACAGACTACAGTGCAAGGAACAGCTGTAGTGTAAATGTTCCAGCTATCGTGTTGGCCATCAAACTAGAATTTTGAAAGACCAGACGAGGCAGGATAGTCTCTTACAAAGTGGGGGGAAAATTGGTTTGGCTGCGACAGATGTATTTTATGTGGTGACTTAATAAGTCAGTTTTAGAACAGTTTTAGCTTGTGGTATGCTACAAGCAATAGTGAGAGAGTTGCTAGGCTAGAAAGCCTGTTGTTTACAAAGTCTCAACTCTAGCGTGACTAATTTAGTGTCTAACTTAAGCATGGGTAAGTTTCATATGTAGTGTTCTAAATATGTGCAATAGAGAGAGAAGGAAGTGTGGTGTTAAGAATAAAAGAAATTGGTGGGAAATGAACCAGTCCCCCTAAATGAAATATTTTAACTCCATAACTGGTCAGTGGAGAGCAATAAAGTGTCTCTGACAGCCTGCTTAGCATCTTCTAGTTTGACTAAATTAGGTCCCTGAACTAAAAAGACTTGTGAATACAGCTGGAGGTTTACCAGTTTGCAGAGAATTTGAGCAAACTGTGATGAACTCAAGCCAGTGTCACAGTGAGAACAAGCTGCACTGTCAGCAAGTCAAGATGTAGAAATGTCTGTAAAATAATATAGGAAGTAAAAAGTAGTGTGCTAGTTGGGGGGGAGGGAGGACAGGGAAGGAAAGGAGCTCAATAGTATAAATTAGTTCACAAAAATAAACACATCAATCAACAAAAGAATCTATTTCCAACCCCCAAGCATGTAGGGAAAGGTTGTTGTCTGTGGCATTTTGTTCACTATAGACATTGCAGAAATATACAGTGATTTTTAAAAATATGTATATTATGCAGGCATTGTTTCTATTCTGTTTCTTATTATAATTTATTCGCATTTTGACACCATTAATAATACACATATAAAATATTTGTTGATAAGTTTCTATGTAGGGAACTCACCTGGGTTTCTGTTAATAGACTATTTTGCGCTGAAAAATCACTACATAAGATCCTATTAGGGACTACTCTAACCACTGGGCTAGATATTCATATCCATACTTATTTTCACTTCCTGTCAGAATACAGAAATATCTGTAAATTAAAATTTAAAAAGTAATAGAATACAATAAATGGATTAAAATGAAAATTAAAAGAAATGCAAAACAGCTTCCATAAGGGATCTCCTGTCCTAATATTAAGGATCTCTGTTTTTCCATCTTCTTTAGGAAGCGCTCTAAATTCTATGTCCTGCTGAGAGATAGGAGGCACTTTCCCTCCTTCTCTTTATATTTCATTGTTTCTCTGTCTTCTGTAGAAAATTTTCTGTCTAGTGCTCAGCGTGTTATAAGTCTTGTGGAGTGTTTAGAGATGACCTCCTGGTTTGCAGTCCCTCTGCAAACACAGACAAATATTTAGTGCGTGGCTCTATATATTGGCATGAAGATCCTCAGCCCTGTCAAGATGAAGCAGCTCTGGCCGCGTGCCACAGCTTAGAGTGAGACACAGGCCAGGGATGGACCCATGTACATGATTACAATAGCATTATGCGATACAGTAGAGCACATCAATCCAGTTAGGACCAGTGGAAGCTAAAGAAAGACAATTTCTTTTCCCCTCCATGCTAATGATTTAATGTCCACAAGCTGGGATTTAATGTCATCTATTTTAGGAGTCACATGGGAGATTGGATTAGGTTTGGAGAGTCATTTCAGATGGCAGTCTGGGACCATGGGATCATAGGATAATTCAAGCTAAGAGGGACTTCGGGAAGTCTCTAGTCAAAAATCCTTCTCAAAGCAGGGGTGGCTACAGGGTCAGACCAAGTTGCTTAGGTCTTTATCCAGTTCAGTCTTGAAAATATTATAGTATCTAAATGCAAGCTAATTTTTTTCTTCCCTTCCTTTTCCCTTCTGTTTTTTTCCTCCTTTTTTTTTTCTTTTTTTTCTTCTTATGATCAAATTCCATAATATGCAGGGCTACCTACACAGAACCGTGTAGTCAGACACAAGTTTGTTATGTCCTTTGAGCCAGCTGGAAGTGAGATGTGAATGATCTTAACACTATGCACTTGTACTAGCTCCGGGCTGAGTCTCACTAAGGACTTTTAACCTCTCTACAACCTCTTCTCTGCCCACAACATCCCGTGTTGCTGCTCCCTAAATATCATTGACTGAGGTCTAGTGAGCTGTTGCATACAAGCTCCTTGCACACAAGTTGCTTTCATGCGGAGAATAACTAGTAAAACACATGAGGCCAATTCAGAGCAGAGCATCAGTGGTTTTGTCCCTCTTCTGAGCCCTCTAGAAATTCTTTAAGCCGCTTGGAGTTTGCTTTATCTTATGATGTTGTACACCTCCTGCTTGGAGAAACTTAATTCAAATCCTGGACATCCCCATAACATCAGGCAATATCTACAATTTCTAGTGTTATTTCAAAATTAAAAAAAAAAAAAAAAGAGGGGGATCATGCTTATTGGTTTCTGAGAGTCAGAAATGATCTACACTGTGTAGATGACCAACTTTGTTGATTCAAAGACTGAGCATACAGTACAATTTCAAGAAGCAGGCTATCTCCTGGATTTGTCTTATTCCAGATCATGTACGGTCAAGCCTCCTGATAGGGTGTTCACCTCCTCTGTCCCCTATGACTGGTCAGATGAGATCAGCCACTCCAGTTCATCTTTTAGGTTTAGAAAAGGCAAACAAAAGGCAAAGAGGAAAGGAAAACTATAAATGTAATACATCTTGGATAACAAGGTGTATGTTAGCTGAGCAGCCATGACAAGAAAACAGATTGAGGCATTTAAAGATGTAGCACATAGTTTAAAAAAACCCTATAAATACACAGTTACACATCTTAGTTGATTTTAAGCAATTAATTTGGGCTATTTAGCATAGTTTCCCTGGTTTAATCAAATATATTAAATAAACAAAATGTCTGTAAGCAATTCCATTCTTTTTTACTCTGAGTTTGTGTTTTTGTTTGGTTTTTTTTTTTTTCCCCACTGCACTGAATTTATCCAAGACAGCTGTACCTTTAAATATGTAATTACTTTCCTTTGCCTAGTGCTGTAGAGGTTTCCTTTGGGGAAAGGTATCAGAAGAACAGTTATCCGGCACCTCGGATGAAGTGGAAAATTTAGTTGTAAGTGGCATTTACTGCTCTCTTCAGTAGCAATAATCCAACCATTGAAATGTTACTAAGATTGCTTCTTTTGACCCTTTTTAACAAGATCACAGCTTTCAGCATTTCAAGTACCCTTATCAACCAGACCAGCAGTGGCTTCAGGAAAGGCATTACCTGATGCAGGAAGCTTTAAGGTGTCCGAGAGAGTCAATCAGCCCCAGTACTAAGCAATTCTTATCAGAAATCCTTTGCTCTGTACTTTGTATGATTGTTCCCTTCCTCATTGATGTGGAGGCTGTAAGGTTGGTTGAAGAAAGAACTTTGTGAGTAATGTACAGGCTTTTTCTTTACATAGGTGACTTTTATGAAACATCAACTTGTTAAGGCAGTTACTACAGTGTGTGCATTGGAGGTGATACAAGTGAAAAGCCTTCAGAGACGAGGTCTACAAAACACTAGGCAACCTTTAAGGCGGTCAGAGTAGAAATCAGCAGGTCCTATCAACATGGTCTGTACAAGATTTCTACTGTGGCACCAAAGTCACAGAAAATTTCCTCTCTCTTCCCACCTTTGCAATTGCAGTACATCTCTATGTTCAGGGGAAAGAGAAGTTGATATTGTGATCTACAGCTACAGGTGAAGGTACTCCATGATGGAAGAGAACGTTATCAACGTCGAAAATTAGGGGCTGGAGAAGAAGCAGGTATTGAGAACAGTTAGCTCTTTGGAATAATTGGGCAACACTTTCAAAGTTCAAAATCAAAGGGTTTTTTCGACTTCCAAAGCTAGTAAGAAATAGGAAGAGGACTTAGGGAAACTGAACTTGAATTTTCTATCCTATGAAGATATCAAAAGAAATGCTCACTCTTTGTTATGTTGGGAAAAGAAAGGAAGCAGAAGTGGTCAGGTTTATCAGCCTTCATCTTTTTCTAAGTGTCACCGCTGTATTTGCTTTCTGTGCTTTATATCTTTCAACTGTTACATGGATTAAATAATCCTGAACTCCATTGCAAAATATTTCAAGATCAAAAAAATGTTGGAGGAAAACTAAATATCCTTATCATACTAATGTGATAATTATGGATCACTAAATTGTTGATTACTTAGAAATGTACATTCATCTATTATTATTATTGGAGGCTTTTAAAAAAATTGAAACAAACATTACTAAGCAAATTCACATCTAACCAAAGTATTCTTGCATCATGTATATTTCTTACAAATAATGGAAACTCATATGAGTAGGTTTTGTGGCATGAAAAAGTATTATTATTGAAGTCTATTAATAAATGCAATAATTTTGTGAGGTTCTGGTATATGCTCCACCCTTTGAAGCTTCTTGATGCACTGGGAATGCCATTCTACATAAATGGCAAGTAGTAAACAATGGAATTGATGCAGAAATCATTAAGTAAGGTTGAAAAGTCTGGGGATGTCAAACTGAATGTCTGTCTAAGCCTACAACAATCACTGTTGTTCTGAAGATCCACTAGAAAACAATACTGCAAATGTCATATTCAACTACCTTTGATTCCTGGGATGGAGTAACTACAAGTTCTAGCTTTGCAGAAAAGGATCTGGGGATCCTGGTGGACACCAAATACAACATAAGCCAACAATGTGTCCTTGTGCAAAGAATTGTGTTCTGTAAGGTGAACTTGGTATTGCAAGCCTACATGCTAGAATTGTGTATTACTTTCTATTTTCCTGTATCTGTCTATAGAGTTTGTAAGCGCTCAATACAGCAACATTCAAAGGATTTGTTTACAGATTCAGTGAAGATCAATATCTTTTCAATATGCCTAGAATAGCTTAATGAGTGTCCTGAAAACCTTATGCAAGATGAAAAATTGATTTTATGTGATTCTTGTTTGAGACCACCTATGAACTCATTGATTTTTGTTGGATGTCAAATTTGCAAAATGCTTCTTAGAAGTTTTCAACTCTGAAACATCTGTGGTGAAATTAAAAGTCCACCTCAGTCAATAAAAAGCTTTGATATCCTTCTAGTGTTGAAAAATTTCAGCAAGTGTACACATTTTTTAAAAGCTGTAACACATTAGCATCTATCCTTCAAAGCACGCAGTTCCTATTGAATGTTAGATGAGTTCATAGTATCATTAAAAAAAAAAAAGAAAAAGGGAGAAGGACTCTTCAGGTTTCACTTGCAGTAGGGTTTAAAGCATTTTCTTGAGAAGGGGAACTAGTGATCCCTAGCCAGGCTCTCCTATACAGTGCCAGAGGAAAGGTATGATTCCCAACTTATGCTTTTCAGAAGACAGAAATTTTAGCAATGGTCTCTGAGAGAAGCAAGCTTTGAACTTCCAAATAGCTTAGTCTTCTCAAGATTCATAAACTGATCCTTCTCCTGAAATTAAACAGCTAAACTCTTTTCTAAAAAAGGAAAGAAAGGAGAAAGACAGTAATTTCCTGCAAAGACAGCTAGATGAGAAAATAACTATCTGCCTTTTAGTCAAATAGTTGAAATATATTAGAAATGGAAAAGCTTCAGTTCTTTCTTTCTGTCTAATGTATATCAAACCTACCCTTCTTAAGTAAATGCATGAACAATTAGAGTATAAGGTATTTGAAGGTATATTGTTCCCATTTGTCTCCTGTTGAAAACACCCTACTTTGTAAAAATATACAGATGAATAAATATATCAACAAATAATAATCTTCAGCTACTCACGTGTTTAAGAACAGAGAGTCAGTCTTCGGTCCTAAATGATTGCTGTTATGGTTTCCTCCAGTCTCAGCTGATGAATATTTATTAACTTACAAAAACAGAAACAACTTCAACAAAAAATTATAGGAAAGTGTGATATCTGAATGACCATGTCTGGTCTCAAGTGAATTTTCATAGACTATCTGAGTGCAAATACTTTCAGGCAAAACTGAGGATTGTATTTGCCTTTACTCGGTGAGTTTCACTGCCATGAAATTAGAGACTCAGACTCCTTTTGTTTTGCAAGTAGCCCAATTTATGCTTGACTTTTTAAACATGGCTAGATACTATGGAAGTAATACCTGAGCATATTGTCTGATCAAATGGTCTGTGTGTTCAACTGGGATGCTGGATGTTGGGATTCAAAATCCCTGCTTTAAATCAGAGAGCAGAGTTGATTCAGGGTTTCATATATTCCAGATGAGTATTTTTAATGACTGGCTACTGGGTTAAAGAGAAGGACCCACACTGCTGTGACCTGGTTGAATTATCTGCTTCACCAGGATGGTAAATTGTAAGTGGAAAGATGCAGCAAAATTCCTGAGAAGCATCATCTTGCTGCTAGTATCTGCAATTAACCATCTTAGACCGTTTCCAGGGTCGGTATTATGGCTTTTATAGATTATACTCTTAAAAACCTAGACAGGTGATAACACCAGGCTGTAGATCCTGTCCTCTGACAAACCACTAAAATTAAACACTGCAGTACTGACCTTAATTCCCCTTTGAAGTTGGCTCAGAGGTCCCACCGTAGGTAAGGAATCTCTCTCTTCCATAATTAAATATCTATTTTAGATCTAGCACAATGGTACAAGACAAGTCTGAGTCAGGATGAAGATCAATTGAGAAAAGAAGAGAAAAGAACGTGACTATGAAAATAACTAGATTAAGGCATATTTAAATGTGCCTTCTAAACTTCTAAACTGCTTTTTCTTCCAGGCAACAGAAACAAGCACGACACCAAAAACTGGTTTGAAAGGGTTGAAAGGTTCCTGCACATACATGTGATGGCTATAAAGTCAGTTATTCTGATTTATATATAAAGTCAGTTTTCTGTAATCATCTGCCATGAGACTGGTCTAAATAGGTATGTGACCATGAGCTACCTGTCTACATCTGGGCTATATTTAGGGATATTATACCATTACTTCTGTCAGTGTCCTTATAGCTTACTCACTGCCTTAACCCTTTTGAGCATTATGTCTCAGATTCAGTTTGGTATGAAAGGTTCTTCCTTCCCATCATTACTGTCTCCAGTGAATAAGAATAGTTAGAAATACTTTTAGATGGACAAGATTTTAGAAAAAGCACAGAGACTATATATATATGGGCTTTTGTGTGACATATAAGATATTCCAGAAGACGTAATTAAAACAAAACAAAGGAAAAAACAAAAATCAAACTAACAAACATAAAAAGCTTCCTGAAAATCAGGAAACTTTCATTATCTCAAATTTGAGACCCTAGATCCATTGCCACTTGTAAAGCTAGAATTGATCATTTTTATATGAAGGTCTAATACAACAAATATCGAATTCATTGTGTTTTCAGATTTATTTGTGTCTGCGAAATGGGGAAGAAACTGGAAGGAACTTTAAAAAAAATATGTAAGTGCTGTGAACTGACCAAAACATATGCCCCAGGTCTTCAACTGGAGTCAATTAACTCCAAGTGATTATTTTCCTTAGCTGGTACACAATTAAAAGCTATCTTCATTTTTCCACAACTACTAATAGAATTCTTCCAATTTCATCTACGTTTCTCACAACCTGTTGCAACATTTCCTTGAAATGCATAAAGCATGAGGTCATATTCCCTACACTCTGCTTCCCAACAGTATGTCCTTTCAGCACATCAGGTCTGTAAATACGATTAGCAATGCATGGTTAGTCTGTGCAGCAGCACTTACTCAGAGAAAAAAGAAAAATCTAGTCTTCCTCATTGTTGCCTGTGGGTATTCAAACCCAGTGGATTCATTTGTTTTCCATCTGCATCACTAGTTTCATTTTTGAGAAAAGGAAACATTTCAAATTGGGTACAAGATGTGCAGGTTCAGTTGTGGATGTGTTCATCTTTGATATAGCCTCTTCTTTNTTTTGAAAGAAACAGCTGTTGTGTGATTTTCTCACTGATAAGGAGAAAAGGCTGTAAGAGAAATGTAAATCATATAATCCCACTTAAGTCAAAAGTGAGCTGCAATTGCTAGTCAATAAATTTGTGGGGGCAAACTCTACCTCCCGTTCTCATGCTATATGGTATGTAAATCCAAATCGATTTACCGTGCTGAAGAAGATATCAGGAGTATATTTAACTGAGGCAAGAGATGAGGGTACTTTTGTCTCCACGCTTTACTGACAGCACCAATCGAGTACGTTATTTACCCTCCAGATCAGACAGTGTGCGTTTGACTGTAGGCGGACACTGGACTCTGCATCTCCTCGTCCTCAACGTAATGAGCTAAGCCTCAGATGGGTCAAAAGAAAAAAAAAATACCACAACAATCTAAATTCCATCTTTATCTGTTATCATCTAGTATCACTTCAGCTAAGGTAATGTGTCGGTTCTAATGGGTGAGTGTTTTGTTTCATGAAAGTAAAATGACATCATCTGAACACTTACCTGGGTTCAGGCGTTTTGCACTTGGATTTACCTTTCTTTTCATATGTCTTTCTTCTGATAACATTCTACCTTTATTCCCAAATCTGTCTGGTCTTCTTTCAAAATGACTAACTTCACATTTGATTGGTAATTCTTAGTTTCAGTATCCAGGCTATCAGTGCCCAGGGGTCAGCAGGAGGGCTCTGCCGGGCGGCCTCTGTGGGGAGCGGCCGGGGCTGCCCCGTGCCGGACACAGCCGGTGCCAGCCGGTGCCAGCCGGCTCCAAGGGCCCCACCGCAGGACACAGCTGAGCCCCTCAGCCAAGCTGGGGGCGCCGGGGGGAAAACAGGGTTCAGCCAGGGCCGAAGGCGGCCCAGGCCCAGGAGGAGGAAGGCCAGGAGGGAGCAGCAGCAGAGGCAGCCCCAGGGCGGAGGAGGAGGAGGGCAGGAGGTGCTGCAGGCCCGGAGCAGGGATCCCCTGCAGCCCTGCAGAGCCCCCGCTGGAGCAGAGACCCAGCCTGCAGCCCGGGGAGGGCCCCAGGCCGCAGCGGGGGGATCTTTCCTGCAGGAGCTGCGGCCGTGGAGAGCCCAGGCGGGAGCAGGTTGTCCCTGAAGGACTGCAGCCCGGGGCAGGGCCCGCGCTGGAGCAGGGAGAGGGGTGAGGAGGGAGGAGCGGCCGAGAGGGGCTGCCATGGACTGACCGCAGCCCCCAGCCCCAGCCCTGCGCCCCCGGTGTGGGGAGAGGGGTCGGGAGGGGAGGGGGGAAGCTGGGAATGGGAAAGGTGAGGGTGGAAAAGTGTTGGTTTAATTTGTCTTTGTTTCTCACTACCTGAATCTATTTTAATTGGCAACAAATGAAATTAACTTTCCCCAAGTCAAGTCTGTTTTGCGTGTGACAGTAATTGGTGAGTGATCTCCCTGTCCTTATCTTCCTCCATAAGCTTTTCCATCCTATTTTCTCCCCCCATCCTGCTGAGGAGGAGGAGGGAGAGAGCAGCTGAGTGCAAGTCTGAGAGCCAGCCGAGGTCAACCCACCACAACTGTGTTACAGAGAGGAGGTCTTTGAAAGTAGTAAGAACAAAGATGTAGATGTAATTTCTAACAACAAATCCTGAAGTTGTAGATGGCTGGATGATGGGAAAGCTTTCAAGGGTGGATGGATGCTGCACTCTTACAGTTTTTCCCAAAATATCTCATACTGTCAGAGATCAGTACCAATGAGGTCTAACCCAGTACTGCTGCTCTTACAGTCTGATGTTACTTTTGAATATAGCAATATTATTTGTGTCAAAATCACCTTTAGCACAAAGCCAAATTGTTCAAAGTACACCGTCTCCTCAGAGCAGTAAATGTCAATCTGTCATCTTTCTGGACCCAAAACTTCTCTTAACGTGTCACCACCATGCATAAACTTGTCCTCACAGTAAAGCGGTGGAGCGTTTAGGATCCCCGCTGTTCTGTTGAGCAGGGGGCAAGAACTAGTGGCTGGGTTGGAGTTTGGCCCTTAGCCAAGGCTAACCCACCAGAGCGGGGATGATCTTATACCTGCGCTGGAGCCCCACACTGAGATCCTAAATTTGATCAATGTTTCTGGCTGTAACTTTGCTGGAGATAGTAAATAGTAATGATGACTACAGTGTTTGTCTAGAAGAGTGACAAAGGGATTTGGGAATGTCTTGGATTTTATGTCCTGCAGAGCTTCACAACCTGTTCCACTGAATTAAATGGCCAGTGAAATGTTTGTCTTTCACCTGAAATATGAAGCCCAGGGCACCTGGAGTTTGCTGACCTCCAGTAGCCTGGAGGAGCATGAATTCTGAACTAGCATCAATAGACACAGGCCATGACACATGGCCTGCTCTTCATTTTCAACATACTGTCTTTATAGGCCCAAATGATGCCTTGGACTCATTTTTATTAGAACTTGATGAGCGTTCATAGCCAGTTCTGGTTAGAAATAACAGAATCCTTGTACATGATCAACTAATTCACACAAGGTCATTTGAAACAATGCTCAGTCAGTTTCACCACTCACAGAATGACTTTTGAGGTTCTTGTTGAATTTTAATGTGTGTATTGAGTCTCTTTGTTTGCTTCTAGTGTAATCATGGGTAGCTTCCATGGTATTTTGTTCTTTTTGCACACTTTAGTACTTTCTTGGTTTCCATTCAGTTCAGGACTTAGAACCAGTGGAAACCTGAGAGTTGGTCCAGGTCCAGGTCTAACCAAGGATGTTCTCTGAAAAGGAATGAAATTATTATCATATAGCAACTTTTCCAAATTATATGTTATAGAGCAGTTTCCCATCAAGTTTAACCACTAGCAGACACAGTATTATGAAACTTTAGGCCTTACTTTGTTACGAAGTGTATATCAGCCTAGATTAACCTTAAGTTTTGAAAACATGTCAAGTAAACGTGCAGTTTAATATGTGATCTAAGGGCAGCATCTTTCCAAAGTAAGTATTTTCCCTCAGGCAAGTACTTCACTACAATAAAGAAAAAAATGAAATTAAATTTGACATTGAGAAGATCCCAAAATGCTTGAACTGTGTCATGGAGGGGAAAAAAGTTTTCCCGGAACTTCTGTCCAAAACCTGATTGATCAAAGAACCCTATTCTGATCTGTCTTGATTCTGCTGCTTAGTAGACTTTGAATGAAAGAAGGAGAAAAGAAAACATGATACCCAGAGAGAAATAAAACAAAAGAAAAACTCTGTCGAAATTCACTCTGTGTGTCACTCTGAAAGAATTATTCATCCATTTTATTAAGTTATTAAACTTACTAAAATGAAAAAGTTTAATATGAACAAGAATGTTCCAAGGGCAAATTAATTGCAAGATAGATCGTCAGCAGGTGTAAATTAGAGTAATTTGATGGAATTCGTAGCCAGACCTCAAGCTTCCCAAGATGAGCATCTGGTCTATTGTGTGTTGTGTGTTTTACCAGACCAAGTATTAAAATTAAGCCATTCTAATAAGCTTTATTTTTCTGTGATTTTCTGTTCTCAAATGATGGCTGGTAGCTTGTTAATAGCCCCAGCAACTTCAATTAATTTGTTACAAAATCTCTTCTTACACTGCACTAGACCAAATTCCTTTAACCTTTCTCTATGACACATCTCAAAGGGTATTAGTCTTGCTGCTCTGCTTCTTACTATCTCAAGGGCAATTATGTTCTTGCTGAGGTATTGCAACAAAAACTGCAGAAAGTGCTCTGGGTGAGGTATAACAAGTGCCTTTCACAGCAATAATATCACCTCCGAAGAGTTATGCTAGCCTCCCATAACACACTAAGATGGCATTTTCTTCATTTTCTCTTTGGGAACCATATATTTCATGGCACATTTAAAGGACATTTTCAACATTTCCCCCATTATTTTTTTTTTTTTTTTCTGTTTGTGTTTGGCCTCTTTTAAACAAGTTTAATTCAGAAGACTGTTTCCTATCTGCCTGCTTGATTCAGCTTTTTCCTCATTAACTTTTCTAATATAATTTCACTATGGTTAACTATTTTAATTCAGTAGCATTCATAAGACCAGTAGCTAAAAGCTATTATGTTTTGCATATCAACAGGCAGTCCATGTTCCAAAAAGCTTACTGCAAAACGAGGGAAGAGAATTAGGGAAGAAACTGAAGCTTCTGAACTCACTATCAAGATCTGGCTGAACACCAGTCAACTCAAAGTCTCACACAGAGACATTAAATCACTGATCCCATATCCCGCAGCAAGTCAGCACCTTAGCTGGTAGCTGCTGAGTATGCTGACCAGTACTCTTTTCTCATCATAAAAATAAAAATACTTTTCCATCTAATAAATGTTAGATAACACCCTGAGGTATCTTATTGTTAATCATGAACACTCCATTTGTTGATCAAGTCAATCAGTGGTACTTTAAAATATATTCTTCTACATAATTCCACACCTCAAATACTGTCTTCA
>VYXH01009490.1:7016-19678 GCA_013397275.1 Burhinus bistriatus
AGGTGTGAGAGAAAAAAAAAAAAAAAAAAAACAAAAACAACGTTATGTGACCTAAGCATAAAACAACTACATCCCAATGAAGATGACAGGAAAGGCACCACTCCTGAATTACTGAGTCATTTCACCCTTACTTCGGACAGGATCATGTCTCCTGTGTCTTTTTCATTTATATTTCCTGTTCTCACTCCTGGTAAGAACTGACAATGTTTCACACCTCTCTTTTCTATTTTATACTCTATGCTGTGGAGAAATTCTCTGTCATACAGAAGTTTATGTTTAATATTTTCTCCTCTTCTGTTGCATTTAGATGTCTCCTTCCTCAGCTTTTCTCTGATTGAAGAAATTTGTTTCCTTCCCTTCCTTCCAGCCTTTTTAGTATGAGTTTGATAACTGTGAGTCTAGTAGACAATTTACTTGAACTAAAAGCATAAGAGAAAGACCACCACATGAGAATTCTGAAAATACTTGTACGTTGTTTGAGGTACTATATTTATTCTGACACATATTGTTATGCTTCCATATATGGAATTACAGATCTCCTTTTCAATCAATGTATTCAAATGACAAATAGAAATGAAAACTGATACTGGAAAGCACAGAAACCTTTAACCAGCCTCTTTATAATAGTATACTTCCTTACCCATAGCACTGTCATTTCTGCAGCTGCTGAGTATTCAGAAGTTGCATCTTGTCAGGCTACAGTTCAGATCTTGTTGAAAAGTAGGTCAGCATTTCTGTTCCACTATTCCCATAAGATTACGTTCCAGCAACTGCATGGAAGTGCTTTAGTTATACATATTTTTTAAATCTGGTCTTTAATATTTAAATTATTTGTCCATAAATTGGCCCCAAATGTTAGATGGGTTCATTCTTTCACGTGTAATTTGAACATTTAGCAATGTTATCTTAGGCAACCTAATTTTTTAAGAAATCAGACACTTACTTAAAAATAGCCAAACTAAGCAACCTTATCTATGATTTTATTGCATAATATCTTAACATTTTTGTTAGCAAAAAACCCAGGGGTTTGATAAGGGATGTGGGGAGAAAAGTGAGTTTCTACCCATGATTCAGAAGCATTCCTCCAGGTCTTAGTCATTATGAAAATTACGTACATACCCAAGAAGACAGCTGTTTACAACAAGGATCATTAACTGTGTTTATTTTATTGCAACTTTTGAAAACTTTGAAGACAACTAATGATGGTAAATCCTTTAAAGATTCATAAAGTCAATTTGAATACTAAGCAAGGGATACAACATTCATTTATACACCTGAATTCCCATGTTTCAAAAATCAGACCAGAAAACTAGTGGTAGGAAGCTATCATGACATTTTGGCATTGGCTTTTTCCGGATGTTTCTTTTTTTGTAGACTCTTCTCTTTCCAGTCTGACCAGTGATAGAAAGCCAAGTTGAACCTAAAAGTTGAATGTCACAAAAGGTTTTCTAGCACAAAGAAATAAGATTATAATAATAATTAAAAAAAAAACCCCAAACTATGACAGTTTTAAAATAAAAGTCAAAGGCACATTCATATGTTATATGAGCATGCTCAAACACAGACTATTAAAGGCATTATTATAATATATTGTTATATATTAAAGGTAGATTTCAGACATAAACTTTTGTAACTAACAGAACTCAGATTCAGACTTTAAGTTCAGAAAATCCTCCATCAATTGCAGATGTCCATTTGAAGCAATTTACCTTACACTTGAAAAAAACAGTCAGGACAACATTTCTTTTTTTCTCTATTTTTTTTTTTCCCCCACTCCTGTCTTTCAGTGCTGCAGAAAGCAAACAGATATCTGCATGGCAGTCACTTATGAAATTCAAGGCTGTGATTTACAGACTCTTGTTCATGTTAGGTTATGGTCCAAAATAATTGAGTAATTTTTTGGTGAGATACATTCTGTCACATACTGTTACATCACATTGAAGTTACCTAAATACATTCCCTGTCATGACATATGCCAATAAGATCCATTTCAAAGCATTTGCCAAGCAAAAAATTCACGCTGCTTCTGTGTTTAGACAATGATCTGTGTGTCTGGTAACGCAGCTTGGTGGTACTAGCAGAAATTATTTATCAACATAATTTTCAAAAATATATTTTACAGTTGCTTTTGTGATGGCATTACACCTTTTTCGATCACATTTCATTCGCACTAGTAATTTATTCACACAAACTCCTCTGAGTAAAAGATCATCTCACCTCATAAGAAACTGTTTTACCCAATCAACTTATGTCTTAACCAGTAACTTCTGTTAACAGGGGTTTGTCCTGCTAGGTTTCTATAAAAAGCATTTTGTGGCAAGCAGAAAACTTAGTTACAAACACATAATAAGGATCAGATTTCTTTGTGATGCTTTGGCAGGGCTTTTTATATGACTTTTTTGGGGCTCTAATTGGAATTGTAGAACCTGGCAACACTAAAACTCAGGCAACTTATTTAAAAGCTTAGTGTTTCAACTTCGGCAGTTTGTTTGATTGGGGGGGTGGGGTGTTCTTGTTACAAACACTGGCTTATGTCAACAGTAATGGTTACAGAAAATAGGATAATGGTAAATTGAGTCAGTGTACTTGTCATGGGAGAATTCATACAAAATTTACCTATCATATTCACTAGATCTCTGAACTTGTTTTCAGAAAGAACATCTTTCAGACACTATTGAAGTGTTATTCTTACTGTAGTTATAAGTATGAAAAAAGAAAATGGGACTGTTGTATTTTGTACTTGGTTACTATTTGCCTGTCCTTTTATAGTAGGCAGCAAATATTTCAAAGAAGTTAACTTCAAGGAAACTGCAAGTCTTTTATTAAATCATTTGTGGATACATTAAAATAAATTATTCTTCATATTCTTTTAATCTTTTAACTCAGTTGTCCTATGGGACATAAACTGCTTTCAGAGATACTTATTCTGCAAAACATGAACTCAATTTTTAGGTTTACATTAGCGCTTTTTAAAGAATACAAGTAATTAAAAAAATTAGTTGTTTAAAATATTTGCCTTTGAAACTCAAAAAAATCAGCATTAAAAACTTGGTTAATTGTTAAATTTTTGTCATTCCTTATATTGAATGACACATGACCTAAAGCACATAGTTCTATCACTGAACACAATTTAATAATCAACGCTATATCGCTGACACAGAGTTGTTTTCTAAAGCTGCACAACTGTTCTGACCTGTATATTGTTCTGAAATTCTGGCACGGAAGCAGTCTTTCCAAAATCACTGTTTTTTCCAAAGAATTGAAAACTTACTTTGCATTTTAACTGAACTTGCTATGAATTGAAACAAAAGCATGCAAAAATAGACCTAAGCACATCCAAGTAATCTTAAAATGCAATTCACTGAAAATCTAGTAAATTTGCTGTAACTAAAAGATTTACAAAATTTACAAATATAATGACAAACTTAAGTAATATACAAAGACTGCTTGATGATTTGAGAATTTTCTCTGATTCTTATTTTCCATACTTCGAAATTGATTTGTGTGAGAGCCTAGAGTGATATTTATAAGAATATCAGCCAGTAGAGAAGCAACTACAGTCTTTACCCTGCACAAAATAGAAACTATGTATATTCAGGTTCAGCTATCTTGGTGTCCTGCAGAAAAGTAAAACAAGAAAATGAGTTGTTCAGAATAACATCTTTTGGTTGATGGTTTTTGGGTTGATTGGCTTGTTTTTTTGATTTGTTGGATTTTTTTTAACATGACTGCCTGCTTGCAACAACACCATAAGTCTCATTTTGAAGCCTCTTTGCAACACAGTGTGGAAGTCACTGAACTAATGGCACCCTACTTTTCTAAAACTAGCACACCATACTTGTATACCTGTGCACACAAACTAATAAAACCTATTAAGATAAGGAAAAAAAAAAAAAAGGCAAAGGTTATTAACACAGAGCTACATCAGCACCTGACCAAGAATCTCTTCAGCACACTGCATTGTATGGACAGGACACCTTGGTCTACACCACTTTCATAGTACAAACAGGCACTGAGATATTCTCTCTCCTCTCTGCTCCTGATTATATTAATATAATGCCCTCTCAAATCCAGTGAATATGATGTCTTGTCATTGCTGGTGCATGTTATGCAGAATTCAAGCATCCAACATCATGGTTATTATATCCATACTCTATGAAGCAGTATCATCAAAATGGAAAATTAAAGGCTTGAAAATGTCTCATCTTCCCATGGACTACTGTATTCTCTATGAACAAAACTGATTTCTACTAATTATTCTTAATTATTGATGTCTTACGTGGTATGACAACACCTTTTAACACCAGCTAGGAAACAGAAGTTCCATTTCCTGGGAAATAAATTGTTTTGACTTAAAATTTTTCTACATGAGTATTAAAAAGCAAAAAAAAAGAAAAAGACAAATAATTTTTCTCATGCACACGGAAGAAAGAAATATTCAACAAAACAAATAAAAAGCCCAATCTCAGGGAAGTACCGCCCTTTTCAAGAATAAGAATTTCCCTAGTTGTTAGAATAGGCACCAGAGATATGTTTGGGTTACATAGAGTATACCTAGCACTTACCCTAAAAAAAACCCAAAAAAAAGCAAAACAGTCACTTATGTTTTTTTGGAGCAGTTCTGTTTCATATTCTAATACATTATGTCAGAGACAAATTGGCACTAGGCCTTGTATTAATAATAGCAGAGTTTTGAATCTATATCCCTTGGGAGGGAGGACTGTAAAAACCCCAGCACTTTGAAATTTCAGGCATCTCTTAATCTGACAAGCATTTTTATCAAAAATTCTGTTGCCACACAACACACCTTCCAGGGAAAGCTTTTATCCAAACCAATTGTTTATAATTAAAAAAAAAAAAAAATGCTGCAGAAGGTTTTGCCACTAGATCTTAGAGTTTACCTGGTACACAGCATCAAGAGCCACAGCATCAAGATCCAGGGAGTTACAGAAGTATAAAAAAATGGCCTGCTGTCTTTTGTTACAGGATCAACAGAAGCCTGCTGGTGTTTCAGCTACAGAACTTACAGACATCATGACCTGAATTAATTTTAAACAATTAAAAGTTGGGAACATTAATACAAAGGACTTCAGCTTCTACAGAATAAACTGCCTCTCTGTACTTGAGCTATACTAACTGTTGCTACCTATTTTGAGGTGAAAACTCCTGGATTCATAGGACTGCAGATCCATCACTTCCTACCATCCCTACTGCTTTGATAATTTTTGCTTTCCCTTTCATGTCTTCTGTCCTGCAAAAAGGAGATGTGCCATTACTAGTTTTCCTGCGTATGTACAGAAATCACAGTAACTGTTGGAGAGGACATGTGCAAAAAGAAGATACAGCAAAGAAGTACGATGGTATTTACACACACAGCAGCAGCAAAATCCATTTTTAAAAATGCAGATTAGCTGAGAGAAATTTAATCAATGCCTTCTGCTCATTCATGATAGCCAAAGATAGTCTGCATCAGTGTGTAATTCAAAGGAACTGGGTAATTTCATAGTATAGTGAGGAAAACTGACTTGGCATAGTTGACTTATTGACACCAGCTATCCTCCTGCTGTCACTTTTAATTCTCTATAAACAGTTGTCTCTAACATGCTCTACTGCTAGAGACAATTCACGCTCTGTGAATTACGGGGTTCATTCAGGACCTTAGCAAACATTTTCTTGTTTAGTATGTGAAAATGTAAAGCATGAAAAACCAATTAAGCAAAATAACAATTTTGAATTTGAGTTTCTAAAAGAAAGATTTATTTCCAGCTATAATACAGATAGCTATATTTCTATGAAATAAAAAAATACATGTATACCTGTATTTTTTTTCCAGTTTAAACATTTTGAGTTGTACTTACATGTCTTCCCTGCACACAACATTTATAACTAAGCAGGACCAGATACTTCTTGTCAGAAGCATTTTGTGGCATTTTCCTTATAATTTTTTCTTATATAACAAATAAAATTAAATAGCCTTTTTACTGGCAACTATGAGTTTCAAAAAAAACCCTATTATTAAATTGATTTTTATACATCAGGTAAGGTACATAAAAAAGTAAATCAGCCAGCTAGTGAAAAATAGCTACTTTTTCTAAATGGTGTTTAGTGATAATATCTGTTTAATAGCAAAAATAACCCCCTTTTTTTTATGATTACAACCTCATTGTCCACCCTAATTCATCAGTTTTACATCACAGTAAATCTGTTCAAATCAATGGATTTGTCCAGGATGAAAATATTTGTAAAGATGAACAATCAAAAACAAAGTCTACCATAGTAGGAATTATAACTTTTATGTGTGTGTGTTTCAGAGAGAGAGAGAGAAATTTCAACAGATATGAAATAATAGGATAAGTTTTAAAACTGGTAATTTTTCTGGTCTGAACCTTAATCCATCAAGCTAAAATATAAAGTCTGTAAGAAACTACGAAAGTAAATCACTTTAAAACAGCCATATTGCCTTGGGTTATTCTGTTACACATTCCTGTAACTATCTGTAAGAGCTGAGAAAGGCAGCACACATGCACAAACACACACATACGAAAACAGCAGTGATAAAAAAAGGCAGCTGTAACTTTGGATATATGGTGTGCTTTTTTCAGATACAGTTCGGTCACAACAGGAAGATAGTTCTTAGGCAAAGAATAAAAGTTGCAGAAGGGAAGGGGACTCTCTGGGGAAAGAGTGTTAATATAAGATTAATAGCTATTCTCAAGGTTTAAATTAGTGCTCTCACAGCGCATACTTTTTACAAACTTACAGCTTACTTGATGATATCTCCATAAAGGGGTAATATCTTCAGCTAGAAGAAAGAAGTGTATATACCATTTCTTCAAATATATTTGGATATTGTTATGTTAATTTCTCCCAGAAACACTGTTCTAATCTGCATATTGACCAAGAAATTTGTTTGCCTAAAGAAAAGTTTAAGGGGACACAATATCTGAAAAGATGGTGTGGCTTTCTCTTTAGAAGTTGCAAAATATAACTGTAGCACTAAAGAGATGGATCCCTTAAAATACCCAGTCTGTTTTTTTGAGAACACACTTGTGACGTTCTCAGAAAGCACTCCACTACTCCTAAGTTGTAATTATCAATAACAAACTGAGAGCAACAATGACTACCTGTGAAACTGAGTTTATTAGAGTGAAATAATCCACACAGCCCAGAAGCTGTCAATAATAGACTTTAGTAATACTAGGAGAAACCTTACGTGGATTGATTTCAGTGAAATGAATTACCTGCTTTTATGCAACATAGATATGAAATGTGCTATGTTAAAAGTGATAAAAGCTGTGCATACAATATGGACATATGGAGGGATTTCAATCTCTTTGGTCCACACCATATTTTAATGTCTGGGAGTCTAGCCAAATGTAATTTTGAGGCAGCTGCCAAATCACTGGGAAAATATCACAATCAAACCTAGATAATTAGCAGTCCCCATCTTCTGGCAAGTCAAGATTTACCAACAACTGCACTCTATTTAAGGGCCAAGTTCTTCTTGTCCTTAAGGCAGCTGCTTTGCACTGGATTAAAAACAGGAGCTGTTCTAGGAACTTTTCATTTGATTCCTTTCTTACAGTACACAGTGTTGTACTGTGCTTAGGCTTTGCTGTCTGTGACATGTACATTAACTGGCAAGTTTATGTACATGCATGTTGGATTTAAGTGTTCTGTAAATAGACGACATTCTCATTTAGTTCTTTATATTCAATTATAAGACTGTATTATACCTTGTTTTGTTTTCCCTCATAAGCAAAAAGGATAAAAAAAGGAAAAAAAGGATACTAGGAAGGTGCTCAGCACTTTACACATATGAAAAACTCAACAAGTGTCATTCCACTTTCTTTTAGCACTATTATTATGATGTCTATTTCTCTCTTCCACCCTGTACATTGGTGACCCTTCTTTCACGACATTTTAGCATTTGTGATCTTCTTATTAGATTAAAGAGATTTTTTTTTAATAATTTTTTTCCTTAAGTTGTAAGGTGTCTCAATCTCTCTCTTTAAATTCTTAAGGAAATTTTTTTCTGATCTTGATCAACCTTTCCAAAAATTTTATCTGATCTATGAAAAACCTAAAAATCTTCTCAGGATATTTCACATGGTACCTTTGTACGTGTTTCTTACTTGAGAAAAACCTCTCTCCCACTTAAGATCAGCCCAGAAAAAGAATATAATCTTATTTATTCACACCAATCTCCAGAAAGAGATGTGCTCTAATACCGGGATGGAAATAGAAGATTAGTGCCTTCCATAAAGAGTATGACACTCTTTTATATTCTCCACTATGTCTTTCAAAGCAAAGAACCCTCTAGACAGCTAGCTTAACTTACTTCATCTTTTTAAAGTTCTGGGTTTTTTATATGCTTGCTGCCTCAACACCTTGCTGATTACTTCTGTGCAGGTCCATATGTTTGAGAAAAAGGCAAACACCTCAAATATTTCCAAATTTCTTTTCGATTGTGGTATCCTTGAAAATGATCAATTTTTAAAAATCTATCACAGTTTACTTTCAATTGAAGCATCCAGGACGACTGATCTTCACCCATCAGGAGCACCAAAAGGAAACAGTAAGTTATTCTAGTGGAGGATGGAGGCACTCAAGTGCTGACCTGACTTCTTGTCTAGGGAATTTAGCTGCTTGATGGGGGCTCAGATCCAGGATATTATGGAGAGATAGTCAAAGCTTGCCTGACCCTCTAAGTATTAGCCCCTGCTATTCTTCCATGTTGGAACTAATTATACTACAAGGGGCAACCTGGAGAATAATAAATGTGACTACAAAGGTCTGAGGCCAATAGACAGGGCATTGGGACCCAGGTGGTGTTATCATGAGTCCTGTGGGTGAAAGAGTGTAAGAGGAAGGCACATAGTAAGAAATATGATAAGTATGCTCCCAATTTAAAAATCTCGAGTTAAAAATGTTGATAACTTAAAGTTCAGAAAATTTAATTTTTATACAAATCTGATAGATGGTCAAAAATAAATTACAGAAGAATATTCTGTGGTGAAGTACAGTAGGCTTGCTATGGTTAATGTGAATTATCATTAAAAAGACCAGTAACTATGCTGAATGATACTTTCCTTCAAAACAGTTTGTTAAAAACATGGGATAAAAATATCATCAGAAACCTAGATAATACCACATAGGAGAAACAATACTCACTAGATTTTATTTTGTTTTGTTTTGTTTTGTCTTAGTAGAAGACAAACTGATTGGTGACAGTATTTCAAGTTGTTAGCTTTTATTTTACATCCTGAAGGCAAGAAGCTAACTTCACTAAGAGGCACATAACTGCAAAAAATTTCTTGTTTGAGTTGAGTATTTTTAACTTGTTTCCAATTTTGTTGTTCTTGGGAGTGAAAGAAATATTATATGCCACCTGTTTCATGTACCAAAACTTTTGTGAACTTTGCTATTCTCAGTTTGCCCTTCTGGAACTATTTACCTGAGATAGGAAGTTTATTTTATAACTTCATATAAATGTATATTATAATATACATTGTAAATTGCATTAAGTGGAAAATTAAAGTGTGAACAACACATGCAAAATGGGCTCAAGGTAGCACATTTTCTTTATGTAGCTTTACTACAAACCAGAACTCCCACAGCTTCAAAGAAAATGTCCTAATTGAGTGATAATGAATTTTTTTTTCCCTTCCCAAGTACAAACATATTAAGGCTGGTGCAAATGCTGGATGTAAAACAGCCTTTTTTCCCACACAGGTCCTTTGCTCCCCTGATCATTGATCTAAAACTAGGGTAACATTGACAAGGGATAGACATTGAGCAGGTTTATTTCTGACATTTGAGATGTGGTACTTTAAGTGTCTTCAATTAAGCCAGGCAAGTTAGAGACACTAGCAAATTATTGCAGGACCTTGATGATTATTGTACTCTATGTGCAAGCACTTCATTCTTAAACAAAAAAATAAATGAAAAAATGTGAAATTACAAAGATTTGGGGGCAGCTGAGTTCATGATAAGATTGCAAACTAGGCAAAATTCTCAGGCAGAAAGAAAAGAAACCCTTGGCTATTGAGAGAGAAAGCAGAGTTTGCAAAGCAGAGGAAGCCACCCAGAGACTGAAGAGGATGGAAAGACGAGGATGTTCTGACACTGCAGACGGTAGAGAAGTTAAGGGAAAAGAGCCCAGAGATTGTGATGAACATCACATTCCTCCACAAACGACAAACTACAAATGATGGAGCAGGGGGGACGGAGCAGGGTGGCACGCAGAAATAATCGCCCTCAGGTATTTCCCTGTTGAAGTAATAAACTACCAGTACAAGCATGGTAACTCAAAGTAGTGAAGACAATTATTTCACTAGTTCAGCCATGAAACTCTTCCATGGAACTGTCTAAGCACTTTTAAAGCAGTGTCAAAGTGTTTTGCTAGTAGGGAGAAAATGGAGTCACAAACATAAGTAATGATCACTTATGTATGTCAAAGATGGATATATGTAGGGAGAGATATACCCACAGAAATGTTCTGAACAAAGGAACTCAGCAAAATGAATGATAAGCTTCCCTACAGCAACTGGATGTATACTTAAGAGGAAGATATATAATTAATGTAATTGTTTTAAACTTCCAGTGTGCTTCTGGCAGGAAAAATAAATCACTGATTTTGAAAGATACAAGTCATTCCTATCCTGACAGTCTCAGTTCAGCCACATAGATTTAAAATTCCATACATCCCTTTTGTGTCAATGAATTGTCTCATTGGAGTATAACTAATACCTTTGTGGTTGTTCTAGCATTATTCCTGCCTTGAGCCAATTCTAAAACATGACAATTCAGTTAAGAGTTTTCAGTTTCCAAACAATCTAAAAGATGCTTAAGTTCATGAAAATGCTCATTAGCAAAATAAAAGGTATTCTAGGAAGTATTTCCCCTTACTTTACATTGCTCTACAAATCTGTGGTTTGTAGTAGAAAACACACTTGTGTAGTAATCTCTTTGTATTTTGTATTTGGTGCACAAATAATTCTATCAATGGTGAAGTCTCTAGTTTATTTTAGAATTTTTAAACACTCAGCTCCCTTTATCAGGTACAATATCTGCCTGATACCACATTCAACTATCAAACTAAGTTGTTTCAGTTTTGCACAACTCAAGGCACCATTTTGATCCCTTTTTCCTTTCCCAGCCAGCTGTATTTCCTTTGAAGCTGATGACTGATCCGCAAATAAACAGCTGGCATTTGTTCACTACTTCCCAATATATGCAGATTACCTGGAACAATAGCTGTAGTTCTGACTAGGCTTCTGGTCTACCGCTAGATTTTCGGAGATCATGTACAAATTTGCCAAGTATTTGGATCTCACACCAGCAAATATTTTAGTCCAAGGAACCCAGCAGAGCAATAGCTGTAATCACTATCACTCTAAATATTTCTATTTTCTGTAGCTGTAAACCTAATGGAAACGAAAGCTTCTGTTATCCTAGCCAGTATGAAAGTGTGAAGTATAAAGATTGTAAATGAGCATTGGTTTTCTTGCTTTCAAGTTATTTAGGCTTTAATTTAAAACTCAAAGGACATTTAATTTATGAACACCAACACAGATAAGAGTAATGCTATTAATACATCGTATAGCATTTTAGTTTATAATATTTGCAAATCAATGTTTTTAAGCTTCTTTACTAGAAAATTTCAAACTATACCATAAATATTATTAATTATTTGTTACATTCCTTTTTGTAATAAACAATACATTCAAATATCTTTCACATTGAAAACTGGAGAAAATAACTTCTCAAGACTACCTTGGCAGGTGTCACCATACATTCCCACTGAAATCAAAAGGTTTCCCATCAGTTTGTATGGAATCAGTCTCAGAAAAATAACTTGCTTATCTATTATATGCAACTTTCATTGGTCTAAGTAAAAGCATTCTTCAAAAGGATGTACTTCTATTTACTACTTTGTGTATATCAAATAAACTCAAATGCTTTATCCCTGTCCACTCTTTACTTCAACTTTGACTATTGAGTTTTATTCAAAACACACGGTTGTTTTAATTCATATAATACCAGACAAAATACACAAGAACGTCCATGGCAATGAAATACTCTGAATATGATAGTTCAGATTCTCAACTTTGTACATTAAAACTTATGTTTGAGCTGTGTTTTTCTCACCTAAGTTAATTCAAGTTAGAAACGCACAGCTGGGCATTTATATTTTAATAGAAGCCTTAGAATCATAGAATTGTTTGGGTTGGAAGGGACTGGACTTTAAGATCATTGAGTCCAACCATTAACCTAATACTGTCAAGACTACCAGTAAACCATGTCCCTAAGTGCCACATCTACATGTCTTTTAAATACCTCCCATTAAATTGCACATAGTCAAGCTGCAAGATCTTAATTACCAGCTCCATTAATATCAATGCAGTGAGTATGGTCACTGCTAAGAAAAAAAAATAATAATCTACCACTGATGTGTATTTCATCTGTACTTTGTGAACTAAGCATAATCTAGTGGCATCGCAACATCCTTACCTAAACTATTTGCAAGCTAGTCAAGTTGCACAAAGTTCAACTATTTACGAAATTCATAGCTATACAGAGCCACCTATTTCTAGCCAAAGAACAGAACGTGAATTTCATAAATCCNTCCAGATGCCTCAGCTGCTCCTTGTAAGACT
>VYXH01009492.1:0-19473 GCA_013397275.1 Burhinus bistriatus
TACTTTTTAGGGAAGACAGGCCACTGGGGCATGGTGGTGGAGTTGCTGGAATGTATTGAGCTCTGCCTAGGGGTAATGAAGAATGTGTTGAGAGCTTATGGGTAAGAATTAAGGGGCAGGCTAATATGTGAGACACTGTTGTGGGTGTTTACTATAGACCACTGGATCAGGAAGAGGAAGTTGATAAGGCCTTCTACAGGCAACTGGAAATAGCCTCACAATCGCAGGCCCTGGTTCTCATGAGGGACTTCAACTACTCTGACATTTCCTGGAAAGACAACACAGCCAGGCACACACAGTCCCGGAGGTTTCTGCAGAGCATTGAAGATAATTTCTTGACACAGGTGGGGGAGGAACCAACAAGGAGAGGTGCACTGCTGGACCTTGTGCTGACAAACACAGAAGGACTAGTTTGGGATGTGAAGGTTGGTGATAGCCTTGGCTGCAGTGTCCATGAGATGGTAGAGTTCAGGATCCTGCACGGAAGAAGCAGGGCAAAAAGTAGAATTACAGCCCTGGACTTCAGGAGAGCTAACTTTGGCCTCTTCAAAGACTTGGTTTGAGGAATCCCATGGGCTCAGGCTCTACAAGGAAGGGAGGTGACAAGACAGCTGGTTAATATTTAAGCACCACTTCCTCCAAATTCAAGATCAATGCATCCCTAAGAGCAAGAAATCAGGCAAAGGAGGCAGAAGACCTGCATGGATGAGCAATCTCTGCTCTGGTGCCTGGGGCACCTCGTCCCCCTCCTTCTTCACTGACCTTGGTGTCTGCAGAGTTGTTTCTCTCCCATATTCTGACTTGTCTCTTCCAGCTGCTGTTGTGCAGCGGTTTCCCCTCCCCCTTCTTAAATATGTTATCACAGAGGCGCCACCACCGTTGCTGATTGGCTCAGCTTTCACCAGCAGCAGGTCCATCTTGGAGCTGGCTGGCATTGGCTCTACTGGACACGGGAAGCTTCCAGCAGCTTCTCACAGAAGCCAGCCCTGTAGCCCTCCAGCTACCAAAACTTTGCCACGCAAACCCAATACACAGTTTTACTGACACTAGTATGAATGCTTATCTGAGTATCTTAGCTGGGCCAAAATTCTCACATAAAGAAATATTACTAACATTCTTGTTAAATGGCTGCCTGAAATATTTACATGTTTAACACACAGCTAAAATTCTATCCTACTATTTAACAGCTGTATTTATCTTCCATATTCATCAATTAAAACAAGTGTTTAGCTTATATACTTATCCTAATAAATTTTCCTTCCTATAATGTACAATATATCCATCTCTAGCATGTAAACAGTTAAAATAACACTAAAATAACTTTCAAAAATTACTGGGGGAAGCAAACACCCACTACATTTCTGAAACTTAGCACAAGTGCAGTTTTTCATACCAAGTTAATTTCCAGAATCAGGAAGACATACTTTCTGCAAATGAAGAAAAAGTGCCCAGCACTGAAAGTGAGCTAAAATGTTGCACGCAAAAATTACAATAGACATTTCAGGGGTAGCTCTGAAAAATGCTCTAGGGAACTTGCTGCTGCAATATGACCATAACATTATAATGAATGAGAGAAAGAGAGAGATGTGTGACATATATATTTTATCTGATTCACAAAGCTATTAGCTAAAAATTAATAACTTCGGTAAAATCAAAAATGCAGTATGATGCTGTAATGACTATGGTGCTAAAAGGAATCCAATTGCAGGCTGAAGTAACTGTATGGTCATTTAGAGACAGAGATTTTAAAATCTGGTCAGTCTACCCTGTGACTTATCGTAAATCTAAGCTTTTAGTGCATTTATATATTAACTCCAAAATACTTTTTGTAATGAACAGTGCTTTGATATCCTTTTCTGTTTAGGTAGGCCTATGTCTGTTGTACACTTAGTATTATTTAAATTTAAAACCATATACTCTTTATTAATTTTTGCTTCCAGTAAATCTATTTGTGAAACACTATTTGATTCAGATGTTATTTTCTTATACATATAGGATCAGAGTCAAAGCTTTTTAAAGTCTGTTGAATTCTTTTACCTGACGTCATTCAACATTGGATCAGATCTATCATAATAAACTGACTCGCAAAAGTATTTAACAGTAAAACTTAGAGGAATTGATTCTCTCCCTACCCCAAAACTCAAATGGTAATTTCACTTATCATATCACCTGCAATTTGTCTAGCTGATATCTGACTATATGATCAGGGACAACAAAGCTAAAAAAATCCCAGAATTTTCACTCCCCATCTGACACTTGCTATGTCAACAGAAACAAAAATTAGCGTTCTTACCTATTTTACATTATTGATACAAGATTGAAATTTCCCATAGAGCGATTTTTCAAGTTTTCATATGCAGGAGCCTTCATCTGTGAGTAATAAATACTGCTGCATACTGCAGTGCTCCAGAATATTACCCACCAACCCTTATCAGCCTTGTTATACACCCTAAAATTACCTGGATACAGAAAGAGAACCTAACAAATTTCCTAAGTCTTTATGCAACTGTTTTCTTTTAGTGTTTGTATTCAGTCAGGAAATGCATCTCACTAAGTTTGATAATATCACTTGTAGAAAAAAGAGAGACTCTTGTTTTTAACGAAAGAGTTAAAGCCAACAGTTATGCATTTGGCATTAAGGTCGAATCTGGAGAAATGAAAAAAATTCAGAAAGGCAAGATAATGAAAGTTTTCAATTATCCTACAAAAACACATAAAATGATAGAGGGATGCATGTCAGTCAGGACCTAGAACCAGTCTAGCCGGCACTGAAAAGACTAAAAAGCCTGCTAACATTCCCATGTTTTTAAATAAGAATATTGTCATTGTTCAGTTCCAATAGAAGAATAATAGCACTATAATCGCTAACACTTTAATCAATAAAATATTTCAGATAAACAATTTGATGAAAGACTCCGGGTATTCTTGTGGAATTCTCTCTCCAGGCTTTTTTCTCATTTGCAATTTCATTTTCTCTTTTTCATGGTTAGTCCAATCCTTCCTCTCCTATCCTGGATACAGAGACAGCAGATATTTCAGATCAGAGTAGTATAGCATACAGCCTGTCAATATTATATGAATAGCTTAAATGAAATGTTCAGACTCCAAATAAGGGAGCTGTGAAATCTATAAAAGTAATACAGTATTAACTGTGCAGTATTAGGAGGATTTTGGGGATGGCATTCAGTTCCAAACTGTTGACATCTAAACTTAGCTAGTAGCTTGATTCAGTTGCCAAAGCATGTGTCCACTGCCACTAGTGATGCACCAGGATATTCTGTCTTTTGTCCAGCTTCTACTCAGAATAATAGACTTTGTGTCTCTTTTCTCCCTCTACAGTTATTTCAAAATTCTCCTTTTCATATGTGCCATACGTGGGTGAGAATTTTTTTGAGTAGGAACGAGGAGACAGAAGGAAGAGTAAGATCTCCTTGCCAAGGCTTTCGGCTCTTTGACCTATTTTTTCAACTGATTTGTCTGAACTAAACTCCAAGATCCAGGGAGGAGTTTCACGTTCAAATCACACTCAATATCTCTGTATCATATCAGCATGTCACAGTTATAGGTGTAATCACAAGAAAAACTGTTGAAGCTTGTATACGCTGTTACACCATGCCAACTTTAAGACATCAGTCTACAATCAACAGTAACTGCATCTGAAATAATGGAATTGCATTTTGTCATCTTTACTTTTCTTCCTCGTTCTTCTCTCAGCTCTTGCTGAATCTGCCGAAGAAAAAAGTTGAGCATTTATTCTAAATCAGACCCAGGCAAGAGAGAAATGTTCGAGCACTTCTCAGATGTTCACATAGAATGGTTATAAAAGAATATGTTTTCAGAGCAAAACGCTTTCTGTGTGTGCTGCCAGTGTACAACACACCTAGCTTACTTTCTGATTCCTCCCTTTGCCTTTATGCTATATGGCATGTTGATGCTAAAGCTGAAGGGCTTACTCCTGCAAATTCTTAGTGATAGAAGTATTTATGCAGGAACCGGGGAGGCATGTAATTTCATAAAATTTCTGACTGGACACAGAATTACATTCAAATTAAAAGTCTCAAGGAAAGCCATGTGCACAACCTAGTAGCGGCTGAACATAAGGACAATGGACTGAGTACTTTGGCACTATGTCAGAAAATAAAATTATTAAACTATAAAAATTATTAAACTGGGTGAGATCAAAGAGCTGTCTTGGAGTATGCAGCTCTAAGAGTAGGCAACAGTAGCTGCTGAGAGAAGGATGGAATAAAAAAAAAAAATCTAGAGGGACCTTTCTGATGCTCTATCACCCCATCAGTCAGAAATTTAGGAACTTCCTGAGCAAAGATTTCATGTAGACCTCCGGGTTTAACTGCCTTTGATTACTAAATTTTGATTACATACTTATGTAAACACATTCATATTTTTGGCCTCCCTTTGACCAGTCTGTTGCCATCCTGATGGCATCAAAATGTAGGACAGGAATTCAGTGTTTAGTCATTGTATAGCACTAATGTCTCTGTAAAATGTGTTAATTTTTAACAATCATACAGGTCCAGGTCTTTTTGACGACAAGGACTGTTGGAAACCTGTACACTGCTGGCAGAAACCAGAACATCCTTTCACAGGTTCTCTATATCTGCATGAATTAAAAAAAGGCACATGAAGAAGGCTTGGTTTATGTTAGTTGTAAATTTGACTGTTATTAGATGTATTTTCATCTGTAATCAATACTAGCCATGAAGCAAATAGTCAGGAGAGAGTCTCTTTAGTCTCTTTAATGTCTTTGTTTATACATTTAATAAAAAAAGATACAAATTTTGTAAATTTTAATCACAGCTCTCCTGCATTTTCTCTTCCTCTGTTGCTGTTTCCTTGTCACACAACTTCTCCTTCCTCTATGATTTATTGTTTGTGCATATTAAAACTTGGTTGCTTTCTCTGGAAGAAAATTGTATCCTTGTATATTGTCTTTGTAGCATGCAGATGAATCCAAGGGAATTTCTGGATTTCACAGTAACACAAGTATGATTGAACTGCTTGTGGATATGAGCAAGAACATGTGACCATCAGCTCCATTTATAATCAATGTAAAGACACTTCTAGGCTGCAGTTCATATGACCCAAATTTAAATGTATCAAATATAGATTACGGGAGATGTGGATAGAATGGAACCTATGTCTGCATTCACTCATCCAGCTTCTGATAAGTGCCTTTTAATTTTTTTCCTTTTTTTTCCTTACAAAAGTAGAAATAAAAAAAATTGGGATATTTCTTTCCTGATCTTAAGGGAGCAGCTTGCCAAAGTCATATTAACCAATGTGTTTGCGGAGTATATAGAGGACTACTAAGGGGATATGCACTAATATTATTTCAGTAACTGGCTGACAAGACTAAGACAAATGTTTCCTTACTGTGTCCTTATGACAATGAAATAAAATGTCATACTCAGTATTCAAGTCTGCTTTCCAGACAAGAACAGTAGGCTAATATTTTGTCTATGCAAGAAGGAAATATGTTGTGGAGGTAAAGAAAGTGAAAGAAACAACAGGTTTTGTAGCAGCTCCCAGAATCAAGTTTGCAGTTGTTACTTCTTCAGAAATGACAGGGGATTCCTTTAGAATCACTTCTAACACCAGATCATCAGATATGAAGTTGTGGCCAAAGACAGCTTTATTTTTGAAAGCAGCATGTCTTTGAATGTTGTCTTGTTCACATGTTGCTTTCCAAAATGAAGCAACATTTGAACAATGTTGGCTACAAATGCCTACATCATTTTAAAATTAGGTATAAATACCCACCGTTTGTCTACCCTTTTGTTTAGCTACTGATACTGCTGCAGAGACCATCACTCTACAGAGTAAGTTGATGGCATTTTCACTTCATAACTTTCCAGACAAGTCTTTTCGCTGATTCTCAAGTGATAAATGTGTGGTTTTCAGGCACAGTTATTACCTGGGGAGAGGAGGGATTTTTATTCTTTGTTTGTTTTCTGTTCAAAGAGCCTCAATAGTGTAATTGTACTAACGTCTACCAGAGTGACCCTAAAAATACATACTGCATAACACCATGGCATAAAAGCAAGTAGGGATGTTTGAATGACCAAGACCCTCTGGATTACTGTTTGTTGACTGTGCTGGGAAGATGGAGCTAAACTTGACATAGTACTTTTCTGTTCTTCCAATGGAGAAGTTCCTATCAGGTATACTTGGGTTTCCTCTTTGAAGAAACCAAGGACATTCCTCCAGGAGGGAGTCCTGATATGAATTAACATTCTGTCATGGATAGAATGATGCACTTCACTCGTAAGAGAGAAGCAGCAATTTGTTTATTGTTATAAAAAACAATTATTTAATAAAGTTGATAATAGATGCGACAGTTTAACAAGATTTGAGATGGCAAGGTACACTTGGTTATTTACTGCATAGAGGGCAGGGTCAGACAGTATTGTCAGGGAGAGCCTCCCATGGAGTCATGGTTTCAGAAAGGACCCCCTTACTTTCTAAAATCCTTCTCTGAGAGGAGTCTAGGTGCGGCTGGATTCAGTCCTAGTCCCAGACTTGATCAATGGTTTATGTCTAAAGGATTATATGTGCACAATCAATCCTTTATATCACTTAGCTAAGATTTCCAAGTTCAGCATGCTATTAGTCACTTACCGAGGAATCTCTCAGCCTCGAGGAGGAACCTTGATCAGCGTCCTGACTCAAGGGGAGATCCTGGTGTACAACCTGCTGCCATTCAGGAGACCTCAAAGGGCTCTTGGGCTGTGCACTATTTACGGGGGTAAGATGATTGACCTATAGTCATATTTGCATATTGACTACAGAACCAGCACTGCTCAAGTTAGCCCTTGGCTATTGTGTTGTTATCTGTCTCCCTGAAACCACATAGAGCCCTGGATGCCACCATCACGACTACAAGCACCCATTATGACCACCACGGGTGGTTATTGCTTGGGCAGGGTTACAAGAGATAAAGATCAGGTGGCACCTGGAGGGGGGGAAGCACACCATCACACATTCATGCAATGCATATAGTCAGGGAACTAAGAATTTGGAGCAAACCAGAAAGTGAGTCAAAGACCTAGTCTAGGTAACACAGCTGAAGAGGCACACCTCAAACCTGAAGTTATGGCAAGCATTTGATTCACTGCCTACCTCTATGAGTAGTTTGTCACAATGAGAACACAGAACATCAGAGCACACACTATGCAATTTTCTATGATTACCTTTGTCTGGATAGCTCTTAAGACAATACTTTTGACTGAGAAATCATATATAGCTAGAATCTCTCTCTTTGAGAGTTCATCATTTTCTTGATACTCCAAATGCACTTAGAGCTGGTGAATCTTACAGAATGCTTTGAGCAGTCTGCGAAGTTAAATAGTTTTGAAGTACCTTGTGACTCCTTGTGTCCTTTAGTTTGATCTTGTTCCCATTTGTACAATGTGTGCATATATTGGATCAATGTGCTATTTAATTACTTTTTCAAGGATATACTGGCCTTTCTAAGGTCTGTCTACAGATGGGTACAGATGTACATTAGTTTTCTCTGTACTTCAGGTTGATTGCTTTCAAGCTTAGTTTTAAAACTGCATAACTGTTAAACTTGTTCTATACCCAGGTAATAAAGCTGTGCATCCAGTACAAGTAGAAGTTCACAGGCGCCACACTTCAGGAGAGATTCAAAACTTTTGACTTTGAATATCCTTTTTTCATCCCTTTTATTCTAGAAGAAAGGAATTTAATTAACATTACTACTTAATGCAGCCAACTTCACATTTGCAACAACTTGACACCACTGTTTGCTGTGCTGGTAAAATCTAGGTCCCCCTCTCTTGCCTCTGGCTTGTTTCAAAATATTAAGATTTAGGAAGTTTCATATAAAAGTACTGTGTAGAAGATCCTAACATGGACATGTGAAGAGTAAGAGCTACTTTCCTTTTTTTCATAGAATTATATCATATTCCATTTATTAGATTTTCTCCTTTTTATAATACAGTGGATATTGTAAATTGGTATCTATTAAAAAAAAAAAACGTTCCCAAACTTTGTAGTCCAAAAGCTATGTAACCATTTAGTTTCAAGAGGCTCACTCCTCTATTTAAATCTCTGCCCTAGATCCTTTTGAGACACTGAATTTTCTTATTTTACATATTCCTTACTAATAAGCCTTTTTTTAACATGGGAAGCTTCCTCAATAAGTCTTTGATTTATTATAGTTTGTGTTCAAGATTGCCATAAGAGGAGGGTGTCAGCAATAGATAGTCAATCAAAAGCTTAATAACTTCTATCTTCTCTCATTCTGTTGAGCTTGAAGCTACAGTTATAATTTAATACCTTAAAAGTCATACTTTGATTTAAAAATCCAGATATGAAAAGGGAAGACTGGCAAACCAATCAGGTCTGAACACTCAGTCCTCTTGAGGCTAATGAGTCATTTACGGTAAGGGTCAGTGTTTGTATCTAAAATGGAAGCAATGCTTTATTTTTCCCACTATAATCTGTCTTTTGCCAATCCTCCTATACCGTACAAAAGCACTTCATTGCAATAACATTATGTATCTAGCAAACAGAGATTTTATTTTATTCTTGTTGCAAGGCTGTCGAAGAAATGCAGTTACAGGCCAGATAAGCATTCATCTTTAAAACTTATGCCAAAAGAAATCCTGGGCTACAGAGGAAGTAAAAATGCAGGAGACACACAGATTTTCTCCCACTATATTCTTTAAGGAAAAGATCAAATTGGAGACTTACATTTTTTCCTCTGTTTCTACTTTTTATTGGCAGAAAGCAGAGGTACCCTGCAGCCAGAAGGTTACAGAATATCTTTAATGCTTCCTCTTTAGCTCACTGCAAAGCTGGTGAGCAAGTAAATCTCTGCTGGATGATTTCACAGCTCAGCATGAGCATCATATGGGAAGGCAGAGTGAATGCTTGGTTTTTTAATGCTATAGGCAGAGATCCAAGAAAGAAAAGGCATCTCAAACGACTAAGTACAAGGGATGATCGCCAGATGATAATTAAAATATTGAATGGCTTTCTGAGGGAATGGTGTATAACAACAGTAACTTTTAATTTCCAACACCTGAAAGAGAACTAAGACCGAGTTTCTCACTATTTGTTGAAGAGATGGTGAGTTACTAGGTAAAAGTAGTGACATTAATATGGTGATTTAGATGCAAGGTAGTTTGCCTAACATAATCCATGTGCAGATGTGACAGGATGGGCAGCTTTTTTTTTTTTTTTTGATCCTTGATATTGCCTTAGGGATTTACATATGTTGAATTTTCTTTTAGCGGGATTTTTACTTTAGCTCAAACTTTAACTCATAGAAACATACCTTCAAGGTAGGAGTCAGTGGTTTTATCGAGCTGGCCAGAAGTTAAGTCAGACAAGCCAATGTCAGGAGGTTTGTGACCTGTGAATGCAATGTAATCTGGATCAAATCTGTTCGGCAAAGACAACTGATCTTTTCTTCACCAGAAATACTAGTACACAACTTCAAAATGATCTTACTGCACACGCACAGGTCAGGTGTATATGCTTAGCAGGTCTGATGCAGGATATATTGTACTAATTTTACAATGGCCAGACAGATGTTCTACACATGTTCGGAAAATCCCAAGCATTAGACTTTGATTCCACACTGCATGAAGAGTAAAATGTATAGTATAGATCTAACTTGAAGTTGTACTTCATATGCTTAATGAATATTTATTATGTAGAATTTATGTAGAAGTAGTTTTCTATAAGTACTTATTGGAATGCTAATGTAAAGAGGTTTTATTAATAATAATAATGCTATACTTCAGCCATAGCAATCTTTTAATATTTGCTGCTATTCAAGAGACTCTTATGTGTGCTTTAAGATACAGACCTGTAATTTTCATACATTTATCTTCTGTATAGCATTTTATTCTCTTTCTCGCTGTGTTGCAGACCATGGAAGAATAGTGAAGGTAACATGAAAAACAGTTCTGCATATAATTTCCACGAAGAGATATGCCTCTGAGATAATCAATAATTCAGGTCTGATAGAAAGTTGCTTGAGTCTTGCCCAGAATTAGTTCTCTTTCTTCCTGAAAGGAGGGCAAGGCAAGAATAAGATAGTAGAGATACAGAAAAGTAGGGTCCTAGTCCCCCGGTGTAACCATAAACTAGGTCATTCATTACTAGATATTTGAACTCTTGCAGTTTTACTTGCTGACACATCCAGGGTAGCGTCAATTTTATCCGATTTTAGTTGTCTACCATACTGACATCTACAGCTGAGCTAGTCACTCTGGGTTCTTTTTATAGTCGATAGAGAAAAAGAGGCACTTTTTAGGGAGAAATTCACCTGACCTATTTCTGACATCTACTTTAGGATGAAATAAATCATGCCCTAGAAGTGCTTATTTTTCTTCACTGAGTAAAGGAGCACAGAGTCACTAGCTCACCTGTAGAGACTGACATTGCAAAGGTCTAAGTGAGAACAGCCCTACCATTTGATTCTGATCCTTACCTTAATTAGTAAATTATTAGTTGTACAAAAGAAAAGAGCTTTGAAAATATAATTGAAAGACATGGGCTTCAGAATATTCTGCCAACTGGTGCCATATACACTGCTCAGTGAGTAAGAGCAATGGTTTCAGTTAGCTAGAATGGAAAATAAACCTGAAACCCAATAGTTTCCTACATTCCAGAGGCTGACCCTGATCATGAGGTTTTGAACTGAACGAAGTGGCATGAAACTCTTCACCATTCTTCCTTAGCCCTCACTTTCCTTAGGCTGAGTCAAATGAGCTAATCAAAATGTCTTGAAAACTTCCTAATAAGGATAGAATAAAGATAAAATAATATAAAGAAACATAAAGTGCATCTTAATAATTTGGTTATTTTCATTTTGTCTGAAGTAATTTGACAGATTCAACTTAAATTTCTAAATTGTTTTGAATGTTTCAAACTATAGATTTAAAAAGAAAAAAGGTATATCATTTATTTCCTAGTTTTAATTTTATCCTAACTTGTTTTTTTTAAAAAAAATTTCCTTTCTCTTCTTCTGAAAAAAACCCCAAACTTCCTACAAATATCATAATACTTGATAGCAATAATTCTCCATCTTTCTCTTCTTTACTCTATAGAAGAAGAGACTATTTTCACATTAAGATTTTTTTTGAATTGGCATTATTTATCTTGTTTTATTGATATAATTTCAAATAACTTATTTTATAAAGGGAAAATGGGAAAATAATGTATTTTGCCTTTTATAGACTTTTTGAACTTCCTTTTCCTTTTTTTCTTACCAGCTTTTAATATTTACCTGTAGATGACTCATTGCTTGACCTATTCTAATATTCAAAAGCTGTCCCTCATTTCTTTAGATATTGCATTGTAGCTGTTACACTGGTAAGCAAACTTCAAGCATTATCATAGAAATCTGTAGGGATTCCATGTGCAAAATAACAGCTAAATGATCATTGATATTTTGTAAATTAATCCTCTGAATAATAGATGGTCATTATAATCTTAGTAAACTTTTCATGCTCTGTACATGCATTTAGCAGCTGCACTAGAAATGACACAAGAACTCTTGCTGCTATTAACAGATAAAAGCTGATCTTTGAGTTTCTAATTACTTTAAGTATTATTAAAAATAAAAGAATGACTTTGTCACAATTCACTGCCTGGAAAACTCAAAGACTTTAAATGTGCATAATTTTCTTGTAGAAATTTAAAGGAAATGAAAAAGTCAGTCAGTTTCAATTTGAATGTACTTGCTTCTTTTAGTATGTTTTTTTTCCACATGCATATTCGTTCTGAGAAATTAGTGTTCAGTCAAATGTTTGTAGCAGGATGTGGAGCTGGTAATTGTTTGAATATGCTTATTTGCCAGACAACATGCATATTCATAACCAGAGTTACTAGTATAGTTATGTTTAATATGTTTAATATAAGAGAAGAGAAGGATAAGGGAAAGCGTAAAGCAAAAAAAGTCAGTTATTTTTAATGTGTGACATATTTCCTACAGAGCTTCTAGTTTTGATAGAACAGTGTAAATGATCATTTTTTATTGATCTTAGAGATAGAAAATAGTGGTTACTTAACAAAAATAAACAAACAAACACCTAATTCTTCATAAAAGGAATAAAACCAAGCTTGCTAGTGATAGGCCATGGGACGGCATGCCAATGTTTGAGGGACTGTGTGCTAGTGAGGTCCTTCAGTCTGCTCCACGATGCGCTGAGTATACTGGAGCACATTTGAAATGTCTGTGCTAATGCACACAGCACTCCCTTGGTGGGGGTAGGGGATGGAGATCCACACGGCAGCAAAGACATAAGGGTTGCTGATGTATTAGAAACCATGGAAGCACCTGAGAACGGCCACATAGGTATTAGGGCTTCTCACTCAATAAAAGTGGTGGGATCAAAGGCCCAACTGAAGTGCATCTACACCAAAGCAGCATGGGCAACAAACAGGAGGAATTAGAAGCCATTGTGTATAATTATGTTATAGTTGTAATCACAGAAACTTGGTGGAATGAATCACACAACTGGAGTTGATTGCCCCTATGGGGCCAGATGAGATCCACCCAAGGGTACTGAGGGAGCTGGTGGAAGTACCCACTAAGCCACTGACTGTCATTTATCAGCAGTCGAGGCTAACCAGGGAGGTCCCAGTTGACTGGAAGATAGCAAATGTGACACCTATCTAAAAGAAGGTCTGGAAGAAGGATCCAGGGAACTACAGGCCTGTCAGTCTGACCTCGGGGCCAGGGAAGGTTATGGAGCAGATGATCCCGAGTGCCATCACACAGCACATATACAGGATAACCAGGTGATCAGGCCCAGTCTGCATGGGTTTATGAAAGGCAGGTCTTGCTTGATTAACCTGGTCTCCTTCTATGACAAGGTGACCTGCCTGGTGGATGAGGGAAAGGCTGCGGGTGCTGTTTACCTAGACTTTAGTAAAGCCTTTGACACCATTTTTCCACAGCATTCTCCGGGAGAAACTGGCTGCTCATGGCTTGAATGGGTGTACTCTTTGCTGGGTCAAAAACTGGCTGGAAGGCCAGGCCCAAAGAGTGGTGGTGAATGGAGTTAAATCCAGGTGGTGGCTGCTCACAAGTGGTGTTCCCCAAGGCATGGTGTTGGGGACAGTTCTGTTCAACACCTTTATCAGTGATCTGGACAAGGGGATTGAGTGCACCCTCAGTAAGTCTNGTTATGAGTAGCAGCTGAGGCAACTGGGGTTGTTTAGTTTGGAGAAAAGGAGGCTGAGGGGAGACCTTATCGCTCTCTAATACTACCTGAGAGGAGGTTGTAGCGAGGCGGGTGTCGATCTCTTTTCCCAAGTAACAAGTGACAGGACAAGAGGAAATAGCCTCAAGTTGCACCAGGGGAGGTTTAGATTAAATATTTGGAAAAACTTCTTCACCTAAAAGTTTGTCAAGCACTGGAACAGGCTGCCCAGGGGAGTGGTTGAGTCACCATCCCTGAAGGTATTTAAAGGATGTGTGGACGTGACACTTTAGGGACATGGTTTAATGGTGGACTTGGTAGTGTTAGGTTAATGATTGGACTCGATCTTAAGGGTCTTTGCCAACCTAAATGATTCTATGATCCTATAAACAGTCATTAGGTCTAGAAATAATTTGTTTCTCTTAACACATGTTGTGTCAGATTTAGTTCCAAATTTTACATCCCTAAACTTAGTTGTGTAGATATAGTGAAGATATAGGTACCAATATTACTTGAGTCTTCATTGACTCTCTTGACTAAATCATCACTGGCTATAAAGGAAGTTTAGAAACTTAGTTCATATGTAAACAAGTATGTTCAAACATCAAAATTTAAGGCCCTATGTTGTGGAGCTGGGTATCATTCCTTGGAGCATAGATATTTAGGTTATCCCTGTCTTTAGCTGAACACCTCCTCTCTTGTTGTTTTCCCAAAGCTAGATCATGAAAATAAGCTTCTGGAATGTGGCCAGCCTACCTGTAGTTCCCTGGATCCTCCTTCTTGCCCCTCTGGAAGATAGGAGGGACATTTCCTTTCTTCTAGTCCTCTGGAACCAGCTCATCAAGTCTCCTGGTCACCATGACTTTTCATAGAACATCACAAGCAGCCTTACAATGGTATCAGCTGACTGATTTCAGCTCCTTCAGTGCTTGTGGCTACATCCTGTTAGGTCACATAGATTTGTGTGTGTCCAGTTTGTTGAAATGGTAAATCTTCCCAACTCCAGACTTACCCACAGACCTCAGGAACCAGGGATTGTTGAAAGGCAGTCTTAACAGTAAAGTCCATAGTGAAGAAGGCATTGAATACCTCAGCCTTTTCCATGTCCTTTATTACCACGCTCTCTTCACCACTGAGCAGCAGGCTCACATTCTCTTGGTCTTCTTTCCTTTTGCTGCTGATGAACCTGTAGAAACGCTTTTTTTGATCTTCATGTCCCTTGCTAGATCCAGCTCCAAGTGGGCTTGGGCGTACCAGGTGTATCGCAGCAAAAGCAAGACTTACCCTGGACTGCACCATCTTCCCAACAGGATAAAGACGTTGTGTTAGGAATTATTACGCCAACCACCATGGCTTCTTTCTTGGACTGTGCGATCTCTCCCACAGAACATAAAATTCATTTAATTTATAAATTTCATATATGCATGAGATTGAAGTGTTTTGTGATTTGAATCTATCTAGTTTCTGCATTGTCAATTTGGTTTTAAACTGCAACACCTTTGTACCTTCATAACCAGTAGCCCTTTGTAGGAGGAATCAGCAGAGGAAAACGGGTATTTTTTGAAAAACGTTCAGCATTTTAGACCTTTATCATAGCCTGAGTGATATTCTAACCATGGCTATTTGTGTACATTGACTGTATAGTAAGGTCCTAACAATTATCTCTAGTGTAGATCTGTCTTGTTAATTTCCAATACTACATTAGAAGTATTGTGTTTCTAAGGCTTGATTCAGCCGGCATTTGTACCTGTGCAGGCAATTGAATCGAACCCCAGATGCCAGTCACAATGATATGAGAGGAACACTTATTAAAAAATAATGAGATAAAAGAATTATTTAAAAATACACACCTTTTAAAATGTTAAAAACTTCAGTAACTGCTTTTCATCAGGTCCCCATTGTCTTATTTTTGTAAGTGCAAGTCTATTTTTAATCTAAAAAAATATTTGCTAATTTTGGTTGTTGCTTTTTTAACTAAATCTATTTAAGCATTGAACTAGAACATTGTCTGTTAATGTATTGTGATATTTCTGTTCACTTTCCTCATTTTAAGGATGAGACCTTCAAATTCAGTGGTAGAATAAGGTCTCTAAAAACATATAACAAAAATCTGATAATGATATAATATATCACTTGAATCTGAGTTACTGGTCAAGGGATACTAGCATATACAAATCCTCATGAGGTGTGTGTGTTCCCTTAAATGTATGATCTTTACAGGACAGCTTCAAGCAGGTAGATTGTTTTATATTCAGATGGAGAAAGTATTTTGTTACTTTTAATTTTGGTTTTGGTATAAATAAGTAATCCTTCTTAAATCCACAGCAATAATGAAAAGTTGTAACAATTGGAAAACAGTTTTTTTATTTATCCTCATGTTTCCTATTCCTTATTTTAGATTTGTTTTGCATTGTTTTATTCTTTTCTTTTTCCTCAATTCTGACTAAAAAAGAAATCATGTTTGCAATCTCTGGCCTCTAAGAAGAGCGGATTTGTGCAGGAATCGAAGAATTATTGAGCTCTTTAATAAATATTTCTATAATAGAGATTATTTTTCTTTGTTATGATATATGCTGGGCAAGGACTAGCAAATAGCATGTATGACCTCTTCATAATACTAATTGTGATTAACAAGCCAATTAAAGGGAAAGAATTGTTACTAAATATTAATATTCTATTAAAATGACAGGATAGCCTCTAAACTTGAATGGAAGGAATTGCTTAATTTACTCCACAGATTGTAATTAATTTTTCTAAAACAATGTAATTATTTATGTGTATCCATTAAAACATTTCTACTTTAGTTATATGCAAAATAAGTGAGGTAGTAAGTTACCTAAATTAAAGGTAAATAAAGAAATAAATAAAACAAAAACCCAACCCAGTTGTGTAGCCACTGAATGTACTAAATAACCAAAAAATTTTTATACTTAAATTGAAATAAATGTTCTACATGAACTGTGAATGTTACCTTACAATGTTAGATAGATAAACCACCTTTAGATCAACCTAGTATAGCGAGATTGTGTTTATTCTAGGAAAACAGAGCATGTATACTGAAAAGCTCAAAAATAGCTTTCCTACTATTGCTTCAAATCTCTCTATTCAGTTCTTGCTTCACTACTGTCAGTAACTGTGGTTTGGCTCTCCAAGCTTACAGTTTCAATTTTCGTTCAGCTCTTCCTACGTCAATATCCACACTAATACAAAACTCTGCCTCTCCTTCCTTTATAACATCATCTAAAATCTATCCCAACCTTTCTATTCAATCTGCTAACAGCCTTGCTGCCCCTCGGTGTTCTCTTTCTTTGTCCGTTTTGACCTCACTCATCGTTGACCTCTTAACATCTTTCTTCTCTCTCTACCGAAAAATAAGCAAGAAAGCTAACTTAATCTCCTAATTTCCTTGCCCTTTGGATCAACCCACTATTTTCTAGATCTCTTCACCATCTTCCAGACTTAATCTTTTTATCCTCTTTGTCAGGCTTCTGCTGCTTAAATGTTTTGTTTATTCTTTCAATAATATTTTCCTTACTCAACATTTCCTGCCTGATCAGGTCTTGGAAGTCTATTTTATTGTCTCCTTTTGACTCTATCTTACCTGCTTTTTAAAATTCTACTACTTACTCCTTTTCTTACCTCCCCTTTACAGCATGATTTTTGTGGGATTTTTTTGTTTGTTTGTTTGTTTTAATGGCATATTCTCTTTCCCTGTCTTCTGATCTTCATTGCAGTCTGTTGCATATGAAGGTATACTCATTTCTTACTTTTTTCTAAGTTTATACTTGCTGTGCTCAAACAGAACAATGCGCAGAACTGAGGTGAGGGAGCAAAAGCAAGAGAGGTCAGACAAAATGTAATGGTGCTGTCATGACCTTTCAACATCGTGAGGACTCAGATGTTAGTAAATGGAGCTCAACTAAACTTTGAAGAAAGAGAAAAAAACCCCACAATTTCTTTAGTACTTTCAAGCTATGTGCTGGACATTTAAAAATGTGTCATTTTGTTTTCAGAATGCAAAGATATTTATACTTGCTGAATTGCACATTGCACAGTCATTCAGTAGCACCTCCTTAGATGACATTTTGCCTGGGTATGCTCATTATCACCATAGTAACTGAACCCCTTACTTCACCCAATCCTACATGCGTCTTCTTTTTCTCTCATCCTTCATCCTGCTTCTCAGGAAGAATTTATGTGAAGAAGCTGTTACATTACAGGAACTGTTATATGTTGTGCATCCAAAGTAATTGGCATATTTCTATTTACTCCCTAAATTTAAGAGAGGCTGATTTTTATCTTTTTATATATCTATGATCAGTAATAAATTATCTACTTAATTACCAATATTTTGTGATTGCTTTTAAACTGAAAGATAATATTATCTGGCAGATCAGACAACAACATCTTAGGCAGAGATTAACTGCATAAGCAACTGAGCTTCATAAAAGAAGTGGATGTCAGAAATTATATTTCACTGGCAGATGGCAACAGGTTGAGGTTAAAAGGAAGATATCTGGTAAATTAACAGTGAGTTACACAAAGAAGTTGGTTCAGATATTCATCTATAATAATAGTAATAATAATAATAACATATTTCAAAGGTCATGAGCACTCAGACATCATAGTCTCAAGTGGAACTTTTTCTGGATTTTCCATCACTTCAGTGTGAAGTGCAGACATTCTGAACACTGACAAAATTTAGTTTTAAAAACTTTAAATAAGAAATTTATTAATACAACCATGGCATCCATCTCAAGTAATTTTTAAAAAATGTTAAATCTAATTTATTTTAGTTTGATAGTATTTCTTGTTTGTATTGTAGTCATCCATAGAACATTTAATCAAAGGAAAAGACCTCAATATTCCTGGCCTCACTTTTCTTAAAAAGTGGGGTTCATCTTCAGACAGTAGACATGTGAATTTAGGAATCTGAATCTGGTAGTGTTTAAGGACTTTTGGTTTTGTAAGTTCTAAGGATTCTGATATCTAGAAGTCTGAAGTATACGGCACAGAAAACACCATTCTACACCTCTCATATATTGTCTCTGTCCATGTATTTACCAGTCAACATATTTATTTTGTAATATTGTCTAAATTTATTTATCTATGTTATTTAGTGACTTCCTTCGGCTGTATCATTCTCCTAAGGTGACCTCACAAATTCTGATGAGGATCTCCTGCAGGTCTCCTACCTTTGCCAGCTGTGATACCCACTATCTATTCTCCAGGCTCCTGTAGTTACTATTACAGAGTGGTGCCACCAGGATCTTGGACACACTGCCTGTAGTTATTGCTTCTCATGTTCACCTTAATCAGGTGACTGTATATAGACACTTTGCCCAGCAAGAATATTTTTAATTTATTAGAAAACCTAATAGTAGTTAGATTAAATGAAAAATGTACATCCAAGAAGATCCTTTGGCTACTGTTGTAATCAGCAAGGGTCTTCCTGATGCTGAAATACATGGAGTCCTGCCCCAGGAAAGCTGGCTTAAGGAAAGATTATTTACACAGACAAATATTAAGTATTCCATCTGAGGCAAAGCTGATTAAGCACTCTCCTGGAATATCTTGAACTTCCATGGGAACCTGTATATCATTCACTGCCTGATGTTAGTCATGAAGCAGTAGGAGATAGCAGGAAATAGTAATCAGAACTTTCACAAAGGTCTGAAGCACAACTCGAGAAACAAAGATATTTGTTAAAGGTTCAATACTATGCCTTTGCCAAAGGTCATAGCAAACTGTTTTGTACCCACACTGAAGGAGAATTTCTCTACTCCGCCTCATTTATGATGCCTGAGAAGCTGGAGTATGAATGAAAATCTCAGGGGTCCAGGCAATCTTCTTCCTAGGCCATGTGCATAGTTCTTCTAGCCATCTGATGGGGTCGTATGTGTAAGTCAATAACAGTTTCGCCTGTTACCTCTCCCTGTGGTGCCTATCCCCCACTGTAAACCATACCTTTCATGAACTGAGCTTGGATCCTTTTCCATATCTTGTCTAGCTATCCAATGATTTGTGAGGGTCTCCTGGTTCCATTGCTAAAGTAAATATTTCCCTGTTTGTATCAGTCCCTGTTCAGTCTGTACATTTTGGTCAAAAATCCCAATATTGTCACTTGGTCCTGTCTCTTCTTTAAACAATTTGTTAGCTAAAGCTTTGGAATAAGCCTATTTGAAATTTACTTTTGTAACGGTGGCTGAAGCTTGCCAGCAGGTCCAATTCAGATCCAACCTATCACAGATTCACAGAATCACAG
>VYXH01009494.1:0-27665 GCA_013397275.1 Burhinus bistriatus
AAACTCATAAGTCTCTTTCTCTCACTCCATCCTCTCCTTGAAGAGAGAGGTAGGGGAGAGCATCTGTCGTTTGTTTTCATTGGCCAATGCCGGCTCAAACCACAACAGGTACCAAAAGCACATTATATGTTAGCTAAGCAACATGCTGGACAAACGGGTCCAGACCTAAGGTTTTCTTCATTTTGCTGTAATGTCATTGATCCTTGACTCTGTAAAACTGCTTCCAAGACTAGACATCAACCAAGGCTGCTGAACACCACTTATATGTTAAACTCAGAGTGTTGTGAATCTGTGACATCCCACTGAGCAATGCTAAAAGCAAAAAAGTCAGATTGAGGCTTTAGATGCGTCAGTGTACATGAGATCTTGTATTTCGTTTACATAAAGTTGTCAACTATATATACCTATATACATTTAAAATAGGTACAGCTCTTCCTGATAATTGTAGAACAAGGAGATCAAAACATAACACTACAGCACTACCAGTAGTGATGCATCCATTGATTCCAAATGACACATACTCAAATGCTACAATCTTGCAGCATCTTGTTTTTGTCACCTTCCCCAAAACCTACATTCAGGCTTTCCTTCAGGTGACCCTTGCATTGTCTCCTGATTCACACTCAGAGGAATATGCCACTGTCCCCATGACTGTGTTTGAAGGAAGACAGAGTGCTCCAGGGAACAGAAGCAGTTCTAACAGGGTGGTATTTTCCATCTGATCTAATGTCATAACCTGCAAAATAAAATGTGACTGCCATTAAGCACAGAACATGCTTTTTTTTTTATCTGATAAGATATATGATAAGCCATTTAAGGCTGGCCATTGTTGATTACTGGCCTGACATCAAAATTTTCAGTAGCTTCTTTTGAATGGCTTTAATACCTTGTCACTCACTACTCTGGGCAACGACTGTGAAGCATAACCAAGCCCTCAGAGGAATGATAGCATCTCCTAGTAGATAAAAAAAGTCAGCATAGCATACACTCATTGACACATTTTTTTCTGAACTTTTCTCTGTGATTTTGGACTCTCCTTTGTTTTAAAGGGAAAATATTATTTAATTCTGGAAGACTTCCCTGTAAAGAGGGAAAATAAATTTCCTTAACGTGATCAATTTTGGAAAACTAGGTGGATTAAAAAAAAATAATCTGAGATGTTGATTTATACCTACAGGCTCATACTTTACTGAATATATTGGAAAGATAATAATTCTAACAATCATAAGAAGATGACACAGTGTTTGTTTGGGTTTTTTAAGTATCTAATATAATATATGTTAAACGACGGCTCAAATAGTCTGAGTTTGTTGACCAAGCCCTAGAACCAGTATGAATCTAGATCCTTCAAAGTTCTGGGCCTACTTGGCCATGCAGAGCATCCTGTTTGTTTCAATAAATCTTGTGTGAGTAGTTGAGTATCAGCAGCAGACCCTACATGGACTTATGAGTTAACTGCTAGAGGCCACAAGACTGATGGTGATCAAATCATGTACTTTAACCCTAGGAAGAACTTCTTTAAATCTTTTTTTTGTTTGTTTTCTTTTTTTAACCTGTGTTCTTGCTTCACTTCCTTCTTTTTTCCCCCACCTTTTGGAAATGTCAAATGTCCAGAATTTCTTTGAAACACTTTGTTGTGAAATTTATCTAGGATTGCTAACTAAACAATTCACATGTATTATAGGTATAAAAACTTACAGTTATAAAATCTATGCATATCTCTATGTTTCTGTGGGATATTTCACAGCTCTTCCAAATGTGTTTCAGTTATGGGACTTCTCTTTCTTCCTTGAGAGCTTTGAAAGAGATTGTAAAAATCTGAGAATTCTGTTATTCTAGCACATTTGTAATGGCAGTTAATGATAATATATCCAGTGAAATGCTAGGAAGTCATAGGACTTCAAAAGTTTTATTCAGAAACATTAAAAAGATTTATGTTAATGCTTGAAGAATGAATTCAGAATCTGCAGAGATAAACATAGACTATGCTGCATCATAACCATGCTATGATTTGAAACTCTTTCAGTTTATTTATTCTTAGTTCTGTCATACACGCTTGCAGTATTCTGAACTGTGTAAGAAGACTGATATCTTAATTCAGACTACTATCTTTAATAAAGAAACAAGATGCAGTACACTGTTGTATGAATTCTTTGCCTTATTATTCAGAGGTGGATTAACTTATAAGTGAGGATCAGAAATAATTCTTTTTTTAATGACTCCCAATTCAAACTACAAGACTGAGAAAATACAGTTTTGTCTAAATGCTAAACACATGGCTGCCTGGAGAGAGTCATGTTTGTCGCTCTCGGTCTTCTTTCCAGCGGTAAAACTGAACAATACATCTTCCATGAAGACTTCAGTGTGTAAAAGTAAGGTATACAAAGTGAGAAAGATTGCTCCCACAAGAAAATGCACTGAGTATAACTGTAGCTCAGTGTTAAAGAGATGGCATAACAAAGGAAGACATTCATTCACAGAGCTGATCCCCCAAGAACTACAAAGCCTCATGTAGAAGCTTAGCTGAAACAGTAATTGGCAAAGAATTTCTTAGGCTTTTTATCAGTCATCTTTGTCCTGTATGCATGTTTGTGTATACTCTTTTGAGTAGGAATATCAGGAAAGGGCTAACAAATTAAGGAATTCAGCAGTTAAATACAAAGAGGTGCTGAGAGAGACTGTTTAAATGTGTAGACATAAATTTGATTTCTTTCCCTTTCTGTATATATTAGGCACCTCTCTATTCATTAGCACTAAGGAAAATCTTTATTAAAAAGACATTAATATTAAGTGTGCCTGCCAATAAATTAAGGTTACAGAGCCTTATGTCAACCATCAGAAATACCGGCCTTCAGAATTTCTGTGAGACTGTGCCAGAGTCCCATATTCTCTGACTAGGTTCTTTCAGATAGTCCATATGTGGAGAGTGTAATGTTTAACATCAGATTTACTTATTTGAAGATATTTGATGTTACACAGGATTTCTGATTTAGCAGAGTGATACAAAATATACTGAAAACACAATAAAAAAGTAAGTTACACTTAACAAAATAAAGCAATTGCGATACATAGTTCAGTCACAATGTGATTCCCGTTACTGATCTTTATAGTATGCTCACCATCATGACACTAGGCATCCCCAATTGCCAGGTAATAATATGTGTGTTGAAGCCTGCTCAAGCCCGCTGCTCTCTGATATCATTTCGTTAGTTGCTTAGTTGTCATCCTGTGTTGGGCTGAGCCACATACTCACTCCGCCCATGCTGGCGAACTCAGGGAGACATTCATACTCTTTGCATGAACTCAGGGAGAAACATTTACACCACCAGCTGATCCACTCAACTGATATAGCTGTTTATCTAAAGCAAAGGACACCCTCTGGTCCCCTTTGTGTTGAGATGAAGTCAGTTGAGCTTTAGTCAGTCAAAACCTGCCTGATTCCCTGAGCTTCACTGGCACGTCACCCTTGCCTATCTCCACTAAGCGTTCTTCTGTTGTAGGCGTTTATTGGTCAGTCACAGATCAGAATTTAGAGGCTCATGACTTGCTATTTGCCCTGCTCCAACAGTTTTTTTGCTAATTTTTCAGAAGGCATTGTATTTAGATTTTTTACATTGTTCTACAGATCAAGTAATTTACCTTTTGCCTTTAAAGGGTAAAATGTAACTATAATGGCAAAAAGTAACTTTTACGGCAAAAAGTAACTTTGAAGGCAAAAAGTAACTGTCATTTTGCCTGTAAATGTTCATATTCCGTGTAAATGGAATCATATTTATGGTAGTTATTTGTCCACCGTCTTACTCCAGACATCTGAAATAGTGCCTATTACTTTCCATTGACAATAAAAAGATCAGCTAGAATAACTATGTAAATGTAGTCCTCTATGCTTTAGGTGACTACACGTGACCCCATGACTAACAAAAGTCTACAACCAAAACACAGCTTCCAATGGTGAGTGGAAAAGTAATAAAATGTGTGGTTCCTCCCTCTTTTCAGTAATTTCTTCTATACTTTAAAAACAAGTATTTAAATGACACATTATTTAACAAATATTTCATTTTTAATATGGAAACAATAGGTCCCAGTTACTAAAGCTTTCAGTCATTTCATCCACTAGATCTGAATGAAAAAGCAAGGAACCACCACACTAGTAACACTTGTGACTGCTACTGAGTGCTGGGAAATGACTAAGTCAGGTCCAATCAAGAGATTTTGGATCAGACAGACTGGACAGACTGGATTGATGGGCTGAAGCCAACTGCATGAGGTTTAACAAGGCCAAGTGCCAGGTCCTGCACTTGGGTCACAACAACCCCAGGCAACGCTACAGGCTTGGGGAGGAGTGGCTGGAAAGCTGTCTGGCAGAAAAGGATCTGGGGGTCCTGGTGGACAGCCGGCTGAACATGAGCCAGCAGTGCACCCAGGTAGCCAAGAAGGTCAATGGCATCTTGGCCTGTATCAAGAATAGCGTGGCCAGCAGGAGCAGGGAAGTGATCGTGTCCTTGTACTCAGCGCTGGTGAGGCCGCAGCTTGAGTCCTGTGTTCAGTTTTGGGCACCACAGNCACAAAGCATGGTCTAGTTCTTATAATGCAGGCATCTAAATTTTAGGTATGTCTTGTCATTGAGTCAGTGTATAAACAAGTATTTGAGGATATCTAATATCTAATAGCTATTTAATATCCCAGTTCTCCAAGTTGTATAGAAAACTGGAGGAACATAAAGACTGCTCATACAACAAGAACATATTAAGGCTAGAAGCTATTTGAAAACCAAAAGTAGTTTAATTTACCTAACAGGTTGTTTTTTATTTTTTTATTAAACATCATGTTTACTAATTCATTATCAAAATAAAAGAATATTTTTAGTCTTAAAAGTATAAGATTAAAAAAACCCAAATAACTCACAATACCTGTTCTTAATTTGCTTATTGTCAGAAAGAAACCAAACTAAAAAACTTTTGATACATGCCATTAAGTATGCCTCTGCTAATATCCTATCTGACCTTTCAATTAAGCCTGACCATGTTGTCTATTCAAGGAGCTTTGAAGAAGGATTTGGAAAGTCTTACTTGTTTTCCCAAATGACATAGCAGATTGCTTCAAAATCAATTATGTTACCTTTAGAAATTGTAATGTAAACCTTTTGCAAAATTGGATGTTTTGAGTTCTATATTCATGAGACAAAAAAAATACTGACCATAGAGATTTAAAGCTCATTTTCTTTCACTTTACATACACTTTCTATGAATTTCCTAGGTCCTGTACAGGCCTGAATGCCTCGTGACATCTTAAAGTTAAAGAAAGGCAACCTTATTTTCAACCTTATATTCTCCTAGAACATGGAGTCTTATGTTTTCACAGCATGGGTTAGAATTAAATTAGGAGATAAATTTATCATTTCTCCTAATTTTCCCTTACATGTAACACCATCACTTCTTGCAATATTCTGGTTTTCTTTATTAAGACCATAATTCCTATGCCTGTGGATTTCTTTGAATGTGGCTTGATAGATGGAGGAAAAAAGGAGTCATATCAAGACCTGAATTAATCTCTCTTAGTATCATGCGTTTAATAGGTCCATGAGGCAGGAGATTGCCTGCTTTTACCTTCCTTTTTATTTAGGGAAAGAGACACTTCCAGAGGGCATTTCAGCCTTTGAGACCTGATCTGCCTTCTGTGTAACCTATAGTGCTAGACTTCAACTACCTTTGTCTGTGCCTTTTGGTGCAGCCCAGCAGTGTGACCTTGGCTTAGCATTAATGAGAAAAAATGTTGAACTGTAAGAGACTATGCAAGCTAAGACCTTGCAAGATAAAGGAAGCAAAAATATAGACAGAAGTGAAACAGTTGAGACTAATAATATTTCAGGACTTAAAAGAAAAATGCTGACATGAAAGAGTGTAAAAGCCCAAGACAAAAAGCAGAGTCAGAAGGTAGCAATTCATCAGAAAAAAGGATCAGACCAGACCTTTTTGAGAAGTACTGGAGGAAAATATTCCCCACTTGACTGATAACTGTCTGTGAAAACTCACAGGGAGTCTCTATTGATACTGCAAGCCTGATTATCTGAGTAGCATAATAGTCTAATACTCCTAGGTATTCCGTGTATTGGCAATATATAGCTCCTGCATATTCTTTTATATATACTTCCTAACAGAGTCTTTTTTCACATGGTAAAGCATGCCTGAAAAGCAGAGAGGTGCATCTAGAGTTTTCAGTCTCTCTTCACTTACTACACAGAGAAGTTAGAAAGCTGGTTGATGTCAAAACTCAGATAAGCGTCGTATATAATGGACATGTGCAGAATTTTATGATGGGTAAGTAGTCTATGATCACTCAGATTTGCAGTGATAATTACAAATTCATAGACCACAGCTGAAGAACTGTTGTCCTTGAGATTTCTGCAGTGCATAAAAAATTAGAAACTGATCTTATATGATCAAGCCATATGATGAACATTTTATATTAACTATTGCCCAAATTTTCATGAGCCTTGAGTCCGAAAGTGTGGGCTTGTGGCTTTATTTTTAATAGCAGGAAAAAAAAAAACCAAAACAAAACACAACTATCTGATGGATATTTATTTAACTTTTTAAATAACTTTTGAACTATGAAACACAGTTGTAAATTGTTTCCATATTTTCTTGTGCTCACTGGCTCACAGGTCTCAGCCATCGATGATGATAACATTGCTTAATGCAAAAACTGATTTTAGAGTGTTGGGGCTTTTGGTTTGTTTGGGTTCTTTGGATTTGTGGTTTGGTTTTTGTTGTTTTTTTTTCCTCCTAATATCCAGATTACTAGTAATTTTAAGTCTTTTTTTCTTTTCTTTTTTTTTCTCTTTTTTTTTTTTTTTCCTGAAAAGGATTGTTTGCTTCCTTCATTTTTATTTAATTTTCAAAGTATTTAGAAACATTTTTTTACTTTTTCTGTTTTATAGTTTACTTTTATTTGCATTCCCTGAAAAAAAGAATAATTACAGAGAATATGGAGATCTAAAGTAATAACAGTAAAATGATGTTAAAAAATTACATGCTAGCCATCCTTACAGAAACTGACACTTATACTGACACTAATTTGTTTGTAGAGAAAAATAAATTCTAGAATGAATTAGAATATCTGGTTTTATTTCATTATTTTACAGCGTGTTCTTCTTGTGTTTTGAGAAATTGTAAGGATAATGTTTCCTAACTTCAATATAAGTTCAATCATTCTGTGTAATGTGCCACTACCAATGAAAAAAAACACTAGTAAGCTGATCTGAAATTTTAAAATCTTACCCAAATATCATCTTGATATATTCTGAACATGATTTTGATGAAATTTCACCCATTGTCCACAGAATATATTGCAAGATATTTTATTTCTGAAGTTGTATCTGTCAGAAATGCTGAGGCCTATGGAATTACAAGTCAAACTGTGCACTTTGAATTACATCTGGGAACAAAGCAGAAGTCCAAAATGCTTCTGTAATGAACAAGTGTTTATTAGATGTAAACTGATGTTTTTGCAACTTTCTTCAACCACAGCTGGAGTTAATTCCAGATACAAACACAAGGCAAAAACCATTGTGAATAAATGGTGGAGCTTGGTCATATCTTAGAAGAAATATTTTAGTTCCTGACCAAGATGAGAAAATATTTGTGTCTATTGGTGTTAACTAAAGCATCTAGGATTATTTAGGACTTCAACAGTTTAAAATGACTAAATCAAAGGTAAAATCATTGTTCCTGTGAAGTAGATTGCTCAGTTTTTCCTTTTTTTTTAAATCTGCTGGCTTACTTCTTATTGGCTTAAGCTGTGAGGTTGGGCTATCTGAGTTTTTACCTTAAGTAGACATGTCAAAAGACACCAAAGACATGTTATCTCTGAAGATAGGCTTTATTAGAACTCAAAATAATAAATTAGAGTAGATAAGGCGTTCTTTGAAATGGAATCTATACATGCCCAAACTATCAGCACAGCTTAAACCCCTGCGTGATGCCTTGGCAAGAGAGGCTTGTGTTTCAGATAAGTGCAGATTAACCTCAGGGGAGACATCCTCCAACCAGAGCTATTGCAAAGCAGGCTATATGTCGTCATCATCACAACCTTGTTTAGCTGAACGTTCTGCGTTAATTTTCAGAAAGACCACAGGAAAATTAGGGTCTGATGATGTTTACTTACACTGTGAGACTGACATAAAGCACAGAGGTATGAGCAAACGTGAGCTGCTGAAGGCATATGGATCGTGTGAACATCATGCCCTGCACCACAGCACAGGGGAACAGGGAGTACATGGTGCCTGCACAGTGGCTCTCAGAGAGGATTTCACTGACCACCTTTCAAATCAGGTATAGGCCTACTGTTCCTGTTTTCTATCACATGCTCTTCAACATCCCTCATGTTATACATGCACAAGAACACACGCAAACAAACACACTCACATCTAATACAAGTTTATTCACCAAGAACCTGAACACCATTAGAGCTGCCATTAGGGACATAGAAAGGAATACTGTTGGCTATTTAAAACGGTGGTCCCAGTATGCTAATACTGGCTTGAGAAGCAGCTAGCTCTTCAGCCCTTTCAGCTTGCTTTCTCATTATTGTGGCGACCATCAGGCTCATCCACCACAGACAGCTGGAGTCAGCTATCATTCTGTGATTATAAAGTGTGTGTGAGGAGCAAATTCCTAATACCACATCTCCTGCAGACCTTGGCATAGATGCAAGTACATGACTAAGGCCTTCAGAACAGGGCCATGTATAAACAAGTGTTACTTTGTGTTAATGACTGCAGTGATGACAGAAAGTTACGGAGAAGTAAATGCAGTGCACTTGGTATATTTTACTTGGAATGGGATACTACTTGACATGACATTCTCCAAACTTCTGGCTTAGCCCTGGCACAGAGGCAAATACATGGTGGGCCAGATGAGAACCTGACCTCACCTTTTCAAAGCCACTATTACCTTCACAATTACCTTGCATGATTGTGACGAGAAAAAAAAAAAAATTAACTGTGCACCCAGCCAGTAAATCTTGCAGTAGCCTGTTTTCTCTAGCAAAAACACCTCACCCAAGACATGACTTGCTCAGAAAGAAAAATCCTTAAAATATTCCAAAAGTCACTAATCTTCCGTGAGTCCTAAACTGCTCTTTTTCTTTCTTGGAGTTTCAGAGCCTCTGTAACTTCTTTGAAGCTTCCCAATTGTAAGCTTGCTCACCCAATCAAAGAATAGGAAGTACATCATAACTTTCACCAAATGATACTATAACACTCGCCAAAATGATGTTTTGGTTTCAAACCATGAGTATCAAATCCTTTGTGATCAATACTTTCCAGGGAAAACTTGAGAAAGCAAGCTGAAGAGTGAGGAAATTCAGAGTTATGATGACATCCTTGAAGTATTCTGGTGAGCAGAAAAAAGAATGAATTTGCTTAGTAATGTGTTAGGTTGAACAGACATTACAGATTGTCTTAAGGTAGAAGAGAAGCTTTTATCTGGGGGAAGATTGAAGAGAAGCAGAACCAAGAAACTTTGAAATTGGAGTAGTTCAGCTGGAGAGGAAGAGCAATGTGTGAACCATCTAAAATAATCGATAGTCTTGCCGTTGGTGTGGTTAATTGTAAGCAACAGTCAAAATTTATTCTTTGTGTTAAAAATCAGAAATAGAGTTAACCTACACCCTCATCACTAAGAATATTTTCCAAACCTGTAGGAAAACAAATGTTCAGTTCCATCAGGCTCCTTCTCATTAACATAATATGAAGGTCTTGTTCCCTTTTGAAATGTCTGAAATTACAGCAATTAATATCATGAGGCTGGAATGATCCTGCCATCATTGCTTGCTTTGAAGGGTAATATTAAAATGTGTGAGCTTCAGGAACATGGCATTTTTAATTCTCACTTCAGCCACCTACTGTGTCTCCTCAAGGCTTCATGTAGTTCATTTAACAATGTTTCAGACTGCTTTTTCCACACTTCGTAGAATAATTGGCATGTATGTTTTGAAAAGTGATCAGGGGATTGTGGGGGATGGGTAAGAACAAGTGTCACCTTTCTTGCTCAATAATTCCATTAAAAGAAAAACAAACTTGCACAGAATTAATGAAAACTTTATGCAGTTTCACAGATTATTTGTTAGCATCTGATTAAAAATAAAAAAACACTAGATGTTTCCTATTCTTTTTGGAAATGTGACGATATTGCTGCTGGTTTATGTGTTCTGCATAAAAGAGAGGGTGAGTGGGTTGGGTTTTGTTTTCTTTTTTTTTTTTTTTTTTTTTTTTTTTCTTTTTGCTTTCACAAGATATTCTGGTATTTTAATTTGCTGTCCATGTACCAGGTACTATCTGCTGATTCCACTATTTAGTTCAGTATTCTTAATTTAATTATTTTAGTCAAGCAAATACCAGGGGGAAATAAGTAAAAAAAAAAAAAAAAAAAGAAGCTTTGCAAAGCTCCAGGTGTCTTTGGCACAAGTTCTAAGAGCAAGAGAAAGCTAAATAGCATTTTTAACTCCTGCCTCACCACAGTCATCCTCTTTCACATACATTATAGCCAGTAAAATTGAATGCTCTGTTGTGCTTGGGTCACAATAGTTAGCCCCCTTCTTTTTCCAAGTGAACTTCCAAAGTCAAAACTGAAGGCTCAGCTTATTCAAAGTGTCGAGTCTTTCATGAAGAACATTTTACAGCTAATTCTATCTCCTTAAATGAAAGAAATCCCAATCTGATCTATTTCTCTGATTTCAGCAGTAGAATTACAGACCAGGTAGAGAAGACAACGAAGTCAACAGGTCACAACCAAGGAGAGCTTCTAAGGTCAGGTTTGTTTATTAGATTTTTTAATTTACATTTTATCAAAAACTGCACTGACATTTATTTGCATTATGACATCATCTGCAGGTTATAGTCAAAGATACTGACACAATTGTACTATGTGCTCTAAAAATGAATACAAAAACTTAGGCCATTCCTCTCATAGAGTTTCCTGTATGATTTCAAAAAAAAGAGATTAAACTTCTCTAAAAGAGTTACTCATTTTCTATCTGACTTTCATCTGGAGATGATATTGTAAGTCCTAACCCTAGTGACAAAAAACAGCAGTTTTTTAAAGTTTAACCTTTGAATGTAAAGAAGATGAGACTGCAAATATGTTAAGATTCAATGTTCATGAGCAAATGACTTTCCCAGTCCTACTAAGTTATCATTTTTGAGAGCTTTTCTCCTGTTAAGGGTTTCAAAAGGAGTCATCCTATTTTTCAGCTGTAAAAATAATTTATCCTTATATCTTGTAATATTTCATCAGTAAAAACTATCAATTAATAATAAGGTTTACTGCAGGGAGCGTTTTTGCATTTATTTATTTATTTTTCATTTAGTAATAACTACTACCTTAAATTTGTGATAGACAGTGTCACTGCATCATTTTGAAATTGTCTTTGTAATGCAGTGTATACTGCAGATACTTGTTTCTGTCTATGACACAATATTACAACACAGTTTAATAATAAAAATCAATACTCTGAATTACATTAAACTGTTAAGAACTGATGTGCATTTAGCAAAGTTTCTCTCAATCCATGTTCTCTCAGCTAAGAAAAGCATTTCAGTAGCATCAGAACTATTTCTCCAGGGCATTTTATCTGAAAGTGCAGAAGGGCAAACCTACCTCCCTTTAAGACACATACACACACACGTTATTCTTATTTTAATCCATTTCTATTACAGTGCTCATTCTGTTTTACTTTTATAGTTTTGACAGAGAATATCCAGAGAATTTAGCTATAGCATGGAGTAGCACTTTGTATGATACAACAGTTTTGATACACAGATACGTGTGTCCACACCAGTCATCTGATTTTGTGTCACCATTCACCATTTCTTTTCCTATACTTCTATAATTATTACACAGCTTCTCAAAATGTTTGTTTACATGAGCTGACTCCTCTGGAAGGGAAAGTGACATAGAACACATACAACAATCAGAAGACTAGGAAAATAAATGTTTTGATGGATTTAAGGCATACTGCCAGTAATTATTTGAGAAAAAAATATAGTGATTACACTGGGCAAGAACAATTTCAAAAATGTTCCATGTTTTGCAGATACAATATATATTTTTGCTTTGTATTTCTTTTTTGACCCCTGTTTCAAGAGCATGTTGGTAAAGAACTGAAATGTGCTGGACTAATTGTATGCACCGTTATCAATATTTAGTGCTCCTTGCAGAAAACCAAAGAATATGTAACCTATTAAACTTACCTACCAGTGTTACCTGAACGGCACTGAACAGGAGCTATGTAATGTCAATTATTCAGAGAAAGCAAGCTCCTCTCTTGATGTTCCACAAAACATGGAGACTTTATACTTGTTAACTATCCCCAAAGTTGCTCACTAAACGACATACGTTAGCAAAACATGGTGCTGTTTTAAATGTCACTGAATGCCCAGCTGGGGGAAGCAGGAAGATAATAGGAGATCCCTTCCTAACTACTTCAGCACATTCAGATGTGAACTTGATGACATTAAGACTGTGTTTCTAAAATGTCTTTTGAAAATTAGACTAAAATGATTACTGGTTTGTTCACTCTATTAGAGGAGAGGGAAAAGGACTTTCAGTTCATGAAATAACAAGCTTTCAGGGTCTTGTGAACACCTGCAAGCTCTGCAACCTCTTCACGGTACTCCTAGGAGTTTGACTGCGGTCCAGCTCTGTTACCTAGCACATGCCCATGATGCCGAGCTAGTCACCACATCTGCATCCCATAGGAGTTAACCAAGATCTCCTTTGGATGTCATGTGGTATCTCTTTGGCCTTGAGACACTACTTCCCTCAGCATCTTTTTTCCTCTCCATTCAAAAATTCCCAAAATAATGAGAAATGGCCATGTCACTGCATACTAGAACAGTGTTTATTGTACTTTATTGTACTTTTTGTGGTCTGTGACTGTCCTCCATCTTTTTCTTTCCTCTCTTCAGTTACACAGTTTGCTCTTTGATGCATTTCACATATATCATTCACATCTTTGCAGCAATTTAAGTGATACTGAGGCACTGATATAAGTAAAACACTCCAAAAACTTATTGTGCCAACATAGGACTATATATTTTCATACTGTTAAATATTCATGCTGTTAAAATAAAACTAACCTCATTAATTTCAGACCCAGACAAAAATCAAGAAAAGTCCCTATATTAAAAGTTGTTTCAAAAACTGGATATAAAGCACACCATCAGAAGGGAGTGGTTATATTTTTTTAAAAAATGCTAATTCTGATAAAACAAAATAATGTAAAACATGCTTTCTCCTGCAATATCAATTTCTGCACATATTTTTTAGAGGAAAGAAAGCTGCATATTGGGTTGTTTAGGGATAGAGGGAGGACACAGGTTGAGGGTGTCAGATTTTTTAACTGTGTGGATCCCTAATGGACTTTATGACTAACATAAAGCAGAATAACAGGAGCCTCTGAGAGCCAGAGGCTGTAAATAGCTACTGAATCCTATAAGTACTGAACAACATGGATGCAGTCTATAAACTTCTTTTTTTTCCTGTTACATATTTTTCTGTTGCATAGACAGGACAAGCCCAGCAGCAACAGTCTTCAAGATATGGCTAGTTGTTGGTTCATTTCCAGCAGCTGTTTGGAACAGAACAGTTCTAAGTGAGCTATTTCAGCAACTAGAAATTGCAGCCATCTGCTGGTAACTGCCAAAATGTCGGTCAGTCAGAGACTTTAGGGCTTGGCATCTATTTATATTATCTCCCCAGACACATCCAGGCTTGTACAAGTAGCTGCTGAACACCACTTGAAGAAAGTGATATCTACAGTGTGACGTCTGGCCCCTTTGAACCTCTGTTATTTCACTACTGTATTTTTACTTTGCTTTTGCATATGCACACTGATACCATTTAAACATTTAAGACATTTAACACAGCTCATAAAAATAAAAAGAAATTTAATGATATACCCTTTTATGTTTTCCTTGCCTTTTTTTTTTTTTTTCCAGTAGTAGGCACAAGTAGAAATATTAACTGACAAATCTTGCCCTGTGGTTGTAGAAAAACAAATGTACTTGCTGTTTGAAAGAACAGCTTAGTAGTGGTGGTCTGATTGCTTGAAAATGTACAGAACGTGCATAATAAAACACTATCTAAGTTACTTTTATGCCCAAATTACTGACTTCTGTGATACTATTCAAATTTTTATTTGTTTGCTTTCTATTAGATGTGGGAGATTCTCAAGGTCTGAAGGTAGGAAAATCCTCATTGTTATGATCTCCAGTACAATTTCTCTCTGGTTGCTGGGTTACATTGTTTATTAACCATGCTAAGAATGCAGAAAGATTCTCTCTGTTGCTTTGGGAATACCATGTTTTTGTGTTTTAACAAGGGGTAGACTGCTTTGGAGGGGTTCCTAGACAAGGGAAATCTCAAGGGGAGCATGAGAGACAGAGAAAATATTTGGACCAGGTACAGGATATGAAGGAGTTTTCCTTCCTTAAATCTTTTAATTGAATGACTGTTTTATCTCAACATTAGTCATGGCTGTCTGGGTTATTTCACGTCTTTGCAGGCAAGACCCATACCTTCTCTTCCTTTTCACCAGTCCCTGGATGGCAATTTCTTCTGAAGTTATATGTATGTGCAGTTTAGATTTTAATGCCCCAGAACTTCTGGTGCCTTGAATGATATCCTAGCACTCAATATTGATTTTTTTCCTTGTGCTTATATCCTTTGATAAGTACCTGTTTTAGCAGGTAAGGAAAGGTGATGAAAAAAAAAGGTTTTTCATGACTTAGTGCCAAATAAGTATGTGTTACTGTGCCTTGCCAGTAAATTCTGACTTAAGTCATAGGGTACACTAACAACTTAGTACATTGGACTTTGGTAGAAAGTTCTGGGTATTTTAACTAACAAGCTAACTCTGTCAAATGAATGATGCTAAGTGAGGTTCAAGACATGGACACGTGTCAATTTGAAGTTTTCTTTTCAGTTTGGTGTACAGTGAGTTTTTGTGTCTAAAAAATCAATGGAGTTCAACAGCTGTAATGGTTGCATTGCATCAAGTAAGATAAGGACTCTGTGACATAAGTAAGGTGCCTGCTGTGGCGAAGATGTGCTGTTAATTCTGCTTGTGTAAAGAACAGGATGACACCAATCCTCTGGACAGAATACCACTCACTCATGTTTGTAATAAAATTTCCAAGTGGAAAAATATAATTTAGTGTTAAATGAACAACACTTTCATTGCCTTCACTGACACAGGATCTATCTCTACGTGTGAATGAAAAAAGGAAATACACTTTTCCAGCTTAAAAATAATTAAAAGTTATATTGTAAATTGCAATATTTCTCTGAAAAATGATGGAAATTTCCCAGATTTATTCTTTTAAAGGTAAGAGTTCAAGATTAAATTAAACTACAATGCACAGTATCTGGCTTACATTTTTCCCATCTCTTGACTGCTTGTTGCACTTAAACACTCCAATTCTATGTATATAGTCACACACCTTTCCTTGAAACTCTTCTTTGTTTGTAAACATGTTTTTGTCAGAAATACAACTATTAAGCTCTTACTGCTGTCCTGCTCAGCACTATCCTGTTGCTGACAGTTGTCTGTTGAAATAGCATCCAGTTAATTGTTTACAATGATACAGTACATTGTAACCACCCCCCTCTTGTCCAAAATAATAATTTTAAATGTCATATACCGCTACAATCTACTGAATGCAGCAGAATCATGGGATCTCATAGGACTGCCTAATGGAAGGGAAATCAAATATAATGAAATATTCAAAGTGTATGCTGCTTTATTTATATAGGTGTACCAATCAAGTAGACTAGTAGCTCCAAAACAGTATATGATCGATACTTCAGTCCAGAAACTTCATCAATTTCCAGTTCGATTTCTGAGAAAAGAAATAGGTTTCCAGCAAAGACTGAGTTTAAGAATCTGCCTATGCCACACAATGACGTGCAGTGCAGGCATGAAAGAAGTTGTCTAGAAACTAGATAGTTCCCTCTGCTTAGTCTTTCCCTGGACTTTCTGGTGATGAACATGGGGACTGTTTTTCAAAACTTTTGTGAATATGGTTCCTCAAGTGTTGATGGCATTTCTGAATGATTACTTGAGAAAAACATTATAGCAACCAAGCCATTCCAGCTTAATTTCAAATTTATTTTAAACAAGTGAAAAAGTAGAAACCACGTCAACAGATAGGCTGATACAAAGCAAAGCAAACCATGTTTATGATTCCTCAGTTGGATTTCTCTCATTGCCTGCTACATAATTGCATAATTTGTAGATGTTTTTAGATGACTGCACATTTTCTTTCTTTGATTCCCTCACAAGACATGAGTTCTTCTGGTTATATACCTCATTAATTCATTTTCCATAAACAGTCATTATTTGTGCATAAAGGTTTTGGGGTTTTTTTTGGTAACAATCATACCAACATGAATGTTTTCTCTTGCAACCTTGCAATTCAATTTCCAGCGGAAGTACCAGGCTCTCAAACTGTGATGGCATTTGCCACGGTTTAGCCAAAGATGATAACAAAATGGAAGAGGAAATCAGGAGGATCTCATGTCCTGTATTGGGACTTAGCTTTATTTTACATTGCTTTCTGCCATGAAGATAGAGTAGTCCATTTAGAAATGGCTCAGGGCTATCACACCAAGGCATGCCATTGCACAGCGTACATTGGATATGACTAAGCTTGCTTGCCTGACTCTTCTTGTGGACTGCATCATCTCTCTCATGGAACAGTGAATTCATATAATCAATTTGTGAAACTGCATATATCTGTGTTTCAAGTGTTTCGGTATCTGAGTTTCCATTTCATCTCCACATAGTTACTTAAACTGTGACAATGGTTAAAAACCTACTTAAAGTCAAATAAAAGATCGAGAAAACAGGAAAGATGAAGCATGCCACTAATCTATTAGAAAGAAAAAAGTTAAACAGAAAATAAAAGAAAGACAGAAAACAGTCTGTGCATATAAACCGTGATCCAAAACCTGTGCAGTGAATGGGAGGACTTGCCATACTGGTACTGAATCAAACCTACACGTGGTTCTACTGGTGACAACTCTAAGTGTCGTTGGAGTCAATGTAAACATAGAGAGCTAACATAAGAAAGCATTTCACTGTGAAATCCTCAGTGAACCAAAGAAGCTTTTTGATTATTTAGAACTAAAATGCTGACTGTCCACCTTATTCTGATCAAAGCTTAACTGAGGCAACCAGCATAAATGCCTACTTTTTGCATAGACATTTCTCTTCAAGTGGAATATTTTTAATTTATGAACATATAGAAAAAAATTATGTACATATACAAATATTATTCTCAGCTGAGAGAACTCTCAGGAAGGGCTTCGATTTGCTTTTCATGTCTGGATTTGTCTCCTTATATTTACATTGAACTTTTCCCAGACATCATTCTTCTTCTTTAGGCTGCTCTCTGCTTCATTTTGTGGTCTCTATCCACTCTGTTATTCTAGCACTGGACCTAATCTAGGATCTATCTGTGCAATGATGAGTAATTGATCTCCCTTTAAATAACTTGTCGGTCCTCTGGTACTGTACTTTTTGGATTGAGAAATCAACTAGAAAGTGTCTGTTTAAATGAATGTGGGTGTACAGGTATTGTAAGCCTCGTAAGTTTTACGTAATTAAGAAAATATATGCCCATTTCTTATGCATCATCTTTATACAGTTATTGCATTAAAAAGGACAAGGGAAAAACCACTCCCTTTTATTTTATTTTGATTTGGTTTATTTTATTTTATCTTCTGTTATACAGTTTCAACTTCATCTTATTTTTCACACTGCACTCAAAGGAAGTATGTTTGGCAGTGCCTTTGAAAATTCTTCAGCAAACAGACATAACTTAATATGAACACCAAAATAGTACAGCTTTAACCAAAACTTTTCAAATAATATAGAAATTTTCCAGGCATATCTTCCTGGACTCATGTGTGTTAGTAGCAAGTAAGTCTGAGATGCTTAGTGTGCTTAAATTCCTTAAATGTGTTTTTGAATGGGCTTAGGTTTGCTTTATTTTGTTTTATTTTTGGGGGGAGGTAAAATAGCACTTAACACTATTCTTTTTGCTTTTGATTAACTCTCTCACTCAAATGGTTTGTAAGAAGTAATAGTTTGGAGCACACAGCTGCCACGCAGAGGAACACAGCAGAAGAAAAAGAAGTTTCAACTAAGTTTCTAGTGAGTTCATTTTCTTCAGTTTTCTCAGAAAGCTAACAAGCAGAACCACCTTTCTTTGAAATTTAATGATTAAACCCATTGCAACCAATGAAACAAGAGATAAATGAAAGATGAAGTTTCAGTCTAGCTAAAAGTTGTCTCTGTAATGATCGCCTGAAACAGCCTCCCTATATCCACCCACCCGCATGCAAAAAGTCTAAGGCCACCCACACCTCACACCTATGACAGCAAGAAGACTCCTACATGTAACACGTGGTGATGCAAAGTAGAAAGCTGAATCTATTTTTAAAGATTTTTCCAGGATTACAGTCTGCATCTGTAAATGCTGGTCTGCATCTGCTGTAAATATCTTTTCATTAGTCAGCCACCTGCTAGATAAAAAGTGTTGCACTAGCAACACAGCATCTGAGAATATGTATGCAAAGTTTGAGACCAGAAACTGGCATTGAAGGAGCTGGAGTTTGCCATGCAGAGAAGTTGTTATTTTGACATACACACAAATTGAAGTAATTCTTTATGCCAGTGCTCCTTGATGAACATTTATTACTATTCATTATCTTCTCTTGCCTGTGTACAGAGTGCAGACTTTCAAGCCAATGTCACTGGATTTATGAGGACTCTTCAGTACCACGGATCACAGTGTTCTGCCAGATCATCGACTGGCCCTGGCAGAAATAAAAGGCCAATGGCTAAAGCAATTACTCTCACAGAGAACAGACCGAACCCAAAACTGAGGAGTAGGCATTTTCATGCGGACGCGTTCCTAACAGGGAGAAGTGTCATCTATAACCTTTTCTGTACTAAATGTTAAACATTCATTGCTCATGAGCTGTGAGGTGTCCAATAGGGCATCAGAGTTTGTTATTATGAAAAGGAGACCAGGGCAAAATAATTTTAGCTCGGTTACATAAACTTTGAGAAACAGCTTACATTTTGGAATGAATTACCTCCCAGCAGCCAGCGAGTAACAGTGGTTTGGAGATGACAGGAATTTATAAATCCAAACTACTGAAAATACTTCAGTTTTATGGGTTTGTATATGTTTGAAAGAGAGTGAAAGAGAGTTGCTACATCACACTTTGCTATGCCACCTATAAAGGCTAGAAGAGAGTGGATTGATTCCATATGCCACTGAAATCCCTGAATCTTGAAATGCCACATTTGTACTGTGAATAGTAAAAGTAATGGAGAGAAACATTCGACCTAGCTGGAGCCAGGTCTGTCTGCAGATAAGAATGCAAATACAGCCCAGGCAGGTTCATTTTGAACCACATTGAGAAGATACTTTGCGATAAAAAAATCTGACCCTAATAATACAAGTTATAAGGCTTACAGAAAATCTAGCTGTTGAAATTGGCACTGTGTGTCTATTTAGGTCTGGAACCAAAATAGAAAGCACTGTCAGTTTTGAAGATCAAATTTAATCTGATGTCAACTACAGAACTGTAACATCAGTGTGCATGTTAAAACTGTCATGAATGAAAGATCATAAGTGAAAACCTCTGTGTTCAGAGAGCAGAGCTGTCTCCATTCAATCATTCTATTCAAGAATTCAGTGTGACATCTCACTGTCCTATTGCTACGCTTAGGATATCTTATTTTGATGTTCTATTCCAGTAAAGTTTTGTGTTCACATAATACTACAGGTTTTGCCTGGAGCTTCAGCACTATTGGAACATTTTATTTATCAGTCTGTCCTCTGATCTGTTGAAAATAGTTTCTTGGATTTCTCATGAAATTTTCAAGGGATTTATGATACCCGTACTTTTTCCTAGTGTATCTTTCATGCAAAGAGCACTGTCGCTACTCAGATCCGTACAGTGTTTTGAACATTCTTACCTTTGCACACATGCCTTTTTGACACTGTTCACAAAGAAGAAATATTAGAATACAGATTAAAAAATCACTTTCTACATGCAGTCACTCTCAATGGCTTATAATAGTGCTTGATGATGCCCATCTTAGAAAAAAAAATCAAACTTAGATGAAAATAGGAGGAATTCATTCAATAGATTCAGAAGCATTTTACAGGCTGGCAAAATCTGTCTTACCTTTAGAATCTTTTTGCTTACCAATCTGCCAAGCTGAAAAGTTCGTCAAAACTTGCCATGCAGTTAATCTTCTACATGGCCATAAAGAATAGAGAACATTTTTGCTGTTATTTAAACAAGAAAGGTATGAAAGGGTTTTGCTCTTGTTGCAGTTAAATAGCAAACCTCCAAAAGTGTCAGCAGTGTCTCCATATAAACAGACAAAATCCCCAAACACTGGGAGATGATTTCAAGATCCAAATGGTGATCACCTCTCTTACGAAGACAGGCAGAGAGAGTTGGGATTGTTCAGCCTGGAGACAAGAAGGCTCCAGGGAGACCTCATAGCAGCCTTTCAGTACTAAAGGGTGCCTATAGGAAAGACGGTGAGGGACTCTTTATCAGGAAGTGTAGTGATAGGATGAGGGGTAACGGTTTTAAACTGAAAGAGGGTAGATTTAGATTAGGTATGAGGAAGAAATTCTTTACTGTGAGGGTGGTGAGGCACTGGAACAGGTTGCCCAGGGAAGTTGTGGAGGCCCCATCCTTGGAGTTGTTCAAGGCCAGGTTGGATGGAGCTTTGAGCAACCAGGTCTAGTGGAAGTTGTCCCTGCCCATGGCAGGGGGGTTGGAACTAGGTGATCTTTAAGGTGCCTTCCAACTCTAAACCATTCTATGATTCTATGATTCTATGATACTAGTAAAAACTAGTAAGAAAGGTCTGAAAAACAGAGAAGTGGTTTCATCTGTAGTGAAATACCTTCAGTAGGTTCTTATAAAAGCAGTTAGGCCTTGGAGTCTCAGTTATATAGAAGTCCGTGTTTCTTTGTACTGAGTAAGCAACAACAGTAAATGAAGTAAAATTACTAAATTAATAAAACATAGAGTGGGTCTGCTGAAGTCAATTGATGCACCTCTTACATATATTACCAACAAATCTAATTAATATATGATTTCATCTGTAGCATTATGTAGTTGAATCAATGAATGACACTACAGAGACCAAAATTGTCTTATGCTATTCCAAAACATCATAGTACTATATGTTTTTTGATCTTATATATCCATAATAAATCTATGTCCGTAATCCAGTTTAAGCAGTCTAAGTAAGGGTCTGCAGACGCGTGATGATCCCTAGCAGTTGGAGGTTGAATAGACAGTGTATTTAATATAAATGGTTGGCTTTACAGGGAACAAATGCAGTAGTACAAATGAGATAAATGTAGTTTGTTCTCTTTCAACATATTAGCACATCCTATAACAGAAATTATCATCTGTACTTCATCTATACTAATGTAACTATAAAATTTATTCAACTCCATTAAATAAGATTATAGAAAACAAAAATAAACGTCTTATAATGTCACTACATAAAATGAACAGAATGTTTTCATACTAAAACCATGATGATTTTGAATCTTTTGATAGGTTGAAAGCTATAGTAAAAGGGTTGTTAAAAGCCAGAACACACTTGCTCTCATGGTAGCTCAGGAAAATGAATCACATGTTTTAAGAAACTGGGGGTTGTCGTAGCTACAACATTCAATTACTGACTTGCTGTTTCCAGATCAATGGCCTTGAGGGAAAGTAAGGTTAATTAAGCCTTAATTCACTCAAGATAAATTGACATTTTTGTCTCACAGCAGTAATTGTCTAAACAGAAAGCTTACTAGTAGTGGTGGGAGTTAATAAAAAAAAAAAAAAATCATCTTTATTCCTTGCATCACTATTTAATAAAAGCTTCCCTGTGTCCTACAAGTTTAAAATCCTGTAGGTATAGCAACAGTCATAATACTTGCTTACAATACTCATCTACAAAATATTCAGAAACATTTAATGTTTCATTGTAAAATAATTCTAAATTGCCTTAGAAATAAATCTAAATCTTAGATGTAATTTCCATAGTTTGAGATCACAAGAGCAAGAGTCTAGCTTCAGTTTTACCCCTACAATTTAACTGTTTGTTAATGAATACAGCTTCTGTGGGATCTGTTGAATCATCGCAGGTAGAAGTAGAAAGAACTCTGAAGTCATCTTTGACTTCACTAGTGAAAAAGTTTCAGTGCACTCTGATTTTTGTGCTTAATCAGAAAATTAGCTCCTTCACTTTTTAAAAACAGACACTACTATAACAAATTGTTGGGTATTCCAACAAATAGACCATTGCAGTAATCAATTACTGTAAAAAAAAAAAAAAAAGACATGAAGTAAGTGCTTTACATCAATAGTGTTCAAAGAGTTATTTTAGCAATATTCCTTTGTTTAGGAAAAAATCTTTTCTGAAGTGTATGTAAAGTGTCATGGATATAATTTAAATTAATATATCTGGTTCTCTATTCTCCCTACCTTTTCACTGGTATCTGAAAAGTGTGGGTGAAAAATTCTGGAAGTTTGATTTAGCTGCGGTTCTACTTTTCATCATACAAATCTCAGAGTAAAGGCAAATCAGCTCCATTTTGCTTTACAGTCTGAGAAAAGAAAAAGATGTCTCAATTTCTCTGACAAGTTGTATCTTGCACAATTACAATAGTCCAAATTTTATTATTGATCCTCTTCTGACCAATAATGTCATAAATACTATATAAGCTATTAAAATTTCACATGGGATATATGAATCTTTAAGGACTGAATTGCATTTAGTGGCCTTAATTGCAGCATCTGTTCCCTTGCTGTAATGACATCAAAATTCATGGCAACATAACATCATTACAATGCAAAAGAACATAATAACACCATTGCCATATAAAAGCCTTATAGCAAACTAGATTTCCAACAAAGATGTGAAAGGAAAAATGATTGTTTTTTGAAGAATATCAATGTGATAGCAGTAATCTTTTTTTCCCTTTTAATGAGTCTTTAATAGTATTTTTGTGTGTAGAAACAAAATGTTTTGGGTTTTGTTTGTTTGCTTGTTTGTTTTGTTTTGCTTTAATTCTAAAACTATTCTTGCCAAAGTTTTCTTTAGCAAGTGGAAATATCTGGTGACCTTTAATTTACTTGATTTGAATTTAGCATCTTCTTGACTAAACTGGTACTCTGAATTTCTAAAACGATGTGATGTTATTTTTTGTAACTGTCTCTTCTATGAATCGCACACGCATTGGACATCAATCTTAATTGCCCTCTGCAAAAATCAGCTTCTGAATCATGTCTTTCATATAATTGAGAAGCAAGGAAAGTCACATCTTGAATTTGCTAGAACTGTGACTTCCAGTTCTCAGTGGCAGTGTGGACAACAGTGGGAAGCAAGAAATATGCTGCAGGCAACATCGTTCTTTACTTGCCTGTCAGCCTGGACCATAGCAGGAGTGACAGTTTCCTGAGGCTGAAAGTAATACCGGAGCATCTTGCAACACTGTGTTGCCAGTGAGCCACATGTTAGAGATCAAGTTTTAAAAGCAACACTTAAAGGAATCCTTATTTATTTTTGTTGCCTTTCTATCTTTCCAAGATTGTTCTTTGTTTAGGAAAAACTGAGAAAAATATATGAATATGGTTGAAATTTTAGCCATTATACTTTTATTCAGATCCTTCTTTCTCGCAGTCTGAAGGTGTTCACTGAAATGGTTTTGAGACCAAACCTTGAGTCTTAGCGAGACAGCCGCTTCCTCAGTCATTATGCTCTCCCTTTATTGGAGTGAATAGAAAATTGAACCATAAAAATATTTGCTAACTTATATCACAGCCTCAGCTTGACAGAACTTCTGCCACATTCAAAACCGTCACCATATATCTTCATATGTACATAAAAGGGGAGTTGGAGAGAAGCGGTTACTAAAATAAAAGGATAAAAGGGTAGTACAAGAGAACTTGCATTTAAAACTGAGAACATTGCAGAAACTTAAAAAGAGGGCTTTCAGTAGGTTTAAATGTTTCAAAAGAGACGAATGGTTTGCACTTACCCCAAATCCATACCTTTCATAAGTTGTTTCTTTAGTATTACAGCTATTTAACCAGACACATGCTAAAGCTTCTTAGGATCAGCTAAATATTAGTGTTTCTAGGCAATGCTTGTCTTTATATTTATCCTTTGTTTTTTCCATAGATTCAGTTACGCTCCAGAAAGAACCTCCATATTAAAATCATGTTCCTCCTAAATTTCAGCAGTACAGAGTTTCATCTTCATTCTTGAAAATAAAAATATCACTAGGTTATTTTCTGATGACTGCCTCATATTCACCCTGAGACTAGCAAGCATTTCCTTTATTCAACTTTTGCAGAAGTGGAGGAGACTGGACTGTTAGGTGGAAGAGTGCCAGGGCTGACAGAGTGTCCCTGGCAGGTGGTAATATCCTGTTGTCATATGGAGGAAATCTGACTACTCTGCAGCCTCAGTTCAAATTGATGATCTAAAATTAGGCATGAAAGCCACGGAAAATCCTAACTTTGTGTATGAGATGCATATCCTTCATGTGATTATTTAAAGATTAAAGAATAAAAACTGTATTTAATTGTCCATTGTACCCTCAGTCTCAATTCAGGAGCAAAACTGAGAGTCCTCATCCTGGCACTTGAACTTCTTTAAGCCAGTTTAAATGTGGGTGTCTACCAAAAAAAAAAAAAGAGGATCCTTATTGTCTCCTCTCTTTGTTTTCTGGTCAAGATCTCACATACCCTTCCTTATAACTACTTTTCAGTTGGGTTAAATCCCAGCCCCCAGCAGACTTTAAAAATGCTAGTGTTAATGAAAAATTAAAAAAGGGAAGATGAAACCTGGGTGGAAGCACTCCTTTGGGGGCCAGCATTGTCTCTCAAGCCCTGAAAGAGTGCAAGGATGGCAATATCTCTGAAACTGACCACAGATTTCTAGCCTGAATTGATCCATTCATATAATCTCTCTGGCCCGGACACAGGAGGAGGTCTGTGAATTATTCTGGGACATAGGCCTTTGTGCCTCAGGGTACACTCCCATGACAATTTAAACTGAAATAAGACAAGGTCATTGCAGTCCTGCTCTAACCTCCTCTCCCAGCCTCCCATTTGCCTTAACCATGGTTTGACACTGGGTTGAAGGCTGCAGCAGTGACTGAACTGGATGAAACAACCTGTAAACTGAGCCTACAAAAATGTGATTTGTTTTCTGACTCTGTATCTCTCTGAACCAGCTCATTCAGTGTCTGACATGCATCTGGTTGAGCCACAAGGGAATGGTGTTGCCAGGTAGAGCTGGAGGAGGAATGTGACTGCAGACCTAGACTGGTTTGTACAAGAATTTGGTTTTAGTGCTCTTGTATATAAAATTGGGTGGTGCCTGCACTTTGAGACCTCAAGATGGAAAGCAATGTATCTGAGCATTCTTTCCAATTTTATTTTATTGAAGCTGTTACTTTCTCTTTATCACAAACCCCTTAGATTCTCAAACCTTTGTTCACATTTATAGCAATCCATTTTAGGAAAAAAAACAACAAATCACTACAAAACAAAGCAGAATAAATCACATTCTGAAGAAGACTACACTGAAATGATCTTATTTTGAACTTTATCCCTTGATTTTAGCAGCTCTGTTAGCTCCAGCATGCAGAGCAGTTTGAATTTCCCTGTGGCTCAGTGGTGCCTTTTAGCAGTTTTTTTTTTAGGTTCTGTCTTCATTGAAAGCCTAATGGGTGAACAGCAGTTAACGTGGCACCTAAATATCACAAGCCCACAGGGGCAAATGACTCACTACAACTATAGTAAAAAGGTACTTAGGGAAAGAATGACAGGCTCTTGGTAAAGAATGTCAATAGTGCTTATTACAACCACACTATCTCACTGAACTTTTTCTTTATTTGTTTTGCTTGCATTCTGGGATGTAGAAAAAGGTTAAGGGAGAGACTGCAAGCTTCGGTCATTTAACATGTTATGTTAAATAAATAAATAAATGTTATGAGTCTAAGATACGCAGGAGAGTCCAGATTGCCTATTGTGGCCTGTGCCTGCATTTTTTAGTGTCTAGTGTTTTTAATACTTCTATTATTTTATGTGCAACTTCAGGAATTTTTAAGAAGTTTGATTTCTGAGGCAGTGGAAACCTCTTCAAGGTGTCTTTAGATGAGCAATGAAAACCCAAGGAATTCATAATTCTTAGTCACATGAAAAAATGAAATTTCTTTATGTTACTACCTGTCCCAGAATGGTTTCTTTTAGGAATGCTGACTACCCAGTACTGCTCATTGTCAAGTCTACTGATCATATTCGAGTCAACTTCTCATAGTGTAAAGAATTAAACTGACTAGCTTGTAGATCTGGAATAATATGGAGAAAAGAAAGGTTTAATTACTCAATACTTGACGGGTGTCTTGTACAATTGCTGGTTTGAAGTCCACCCATTGCTCCACATACAAAGACATTCAGAAAAACTTAAATTGCTTAAAACTTAAAAGTCCTACCATTTACAGTTGTAAATGTATAATCTGTATGAATTATCCTCAAGGAATTGGTGTTTCCTTGGAAGATGTTGATTTACTTTCAATTTAAATCTTCCTCTGTACCACAGTGTTTGGTCCTTGACATTTAAAGATGTTTTACCTTCCCATATTCAAGCTAATGAACATGAGACACACCATACTACTTAACTTTCACATTTTTGATTTCTAAATGGCATGTCCTGAGGAGTTTACCTACAAAGTTTATGTTCTCAGAATCAATTTTTTGCTTGTTTGTAATGTTCATATATTCATGTAGAAGTTCAAAAGTAAAACTTACATAGCTCAAAATTTACATAGCACAGATGAGTATTCCAATTGATATGAAAAATTACCGGTTCACAATCATAATAGAATATCTAGATACTATTCCTTGAGCATCCACAGACATGGGTTAGAAGAAGCACAATGGTTCCAGTTGGAAAGGAAATGGTAATAGGATTTAACAAATTGTTCAACACTACCTTCTACTCAGAGAACTAGTGAAAGTGAAGCTTGGTCATTACTCTCTATCGAAGTACATGAAATAAATGACCAAAATGGAACATGATTTTAAGATGAAGAAATTTTACCAAAGAAATTCTGTGTAGAAAGAAGAAGACAGCAAAAGCTTTTTTCCAACCTTATAACAATTAATTGAGATTAACTGACAGGCAATGTGAGAAAAAAATTTGCTTTGTAACATTACTAAGAAATTGCTGGGACACTGTTCTTTATAAAAGATTCTATTTGTTACACCAATATTGAAAATTAATATTACAAACATGACTGTAAAAGTAACGTTACTGGTTTCGTGTAATGCCCAAATCAGTTCAGTATTTCATGTGATGTCTGAGCAGAGCAGTCAAATAGTACAATGCCTAAGCTTCCAAATATTTCACATGATGTCTGAAACTTTTAATTAGTTTGTGAAGATAATGATGAAAGTAATTTCATGAATCAAATAAGAATTTTCAAAGAATAATGCTTTCGTGATATGATCTGTCATATATTGTCGTGGTTTGGGCCA
>VYXH01009496.1:1417-12862 GCA_013397275.1 Burhinus bistriatus
AGGGCAATTTGCATGAAAAATAGGGACGGATGATTAGGGACCCAGGCAGGGAATTCTGATTGCCCCAGAATTAAAAGGCGCATCCTGGGAATCGGTGGCAAGACCAGGTGAATTGTATTTTGGCGTTTTCTTTGTAAACCCGGGATTTTATATTTTGTTTTAAAAGTAGCGGTAATAGTAAAAAGATATTTTTGCTGGCTCTGCCTCTGTCGGGAGCCAAACGTTTTGCAGTGAACGCGGTGCCAGCCGTATTTCATACATTAGTATATAATTCTTGTTAATTAGCAATAATTTACGTTAAGAGCATAGAAAATGTTGAGGTTACAGGTTTTATATCTGTACATTTGATCATCTTGTTATTTTCAAGAACTTTGCCTCCTATAAAATTAATTAGGTGAAATGTGGAGGTGTAATCAGCAACCTCTGAATTACCACTTCATTTCCTGGTTTTGATTGTAAGTCAGCCCAGTCCGTACAGACTTTAGCAAAGTCTATTTTTGTTTAGCGCTACTTTTAACTGTCTGGTGTCGAAGCAGCGGGTTACCTTCCCCTGCTAAATAATACTGACAGCGTCAGAAAGAAATCAGGCCGCGGGAAAACATTATAATTGAGTAATGATTATGCAGAGCCCCTCACTAAGGCAGTTGGAAGGGGAGTACGGGGTGTTTTGTGTCTTTCGTTGCGGAGAGTTGGTGAGCTAGAAGTTAGATTTGCAAAATACCTTTGTCTGCGGCGTGCAGCGAGCTACTGGTGGAATTAGTCCTGCAATAATTTACTCCCTCGGTCCGAACGCAAGGGACGGCTGGGGAGAAAACCGCCATGCCCAGCAATCCCGCAGAAACACCCTGCTCCTCTCCCGGCTTCCCGAGGAGTGTGAAATGCACGTTGTGTGTCTTATCTCGTCGGTCTGTAAGTTTAGAAGAAAACCCCGGCGATTAAGACATTGTTTTTATTAATACGAATGTAACCTTCATATTCCTGTGGTTGACCTTACGTTAAATTAGAAGTAGTACTAGAGGCAAGAAATGATGGACTTGGATCCCTGTGTCCTAGTTGGAGCTGAGGTACGGCGAGGTAGTGTGCTCTTTCAATATTATTTTACGCAGCACAACTGGGAGCTACTCCAGATCTTCCTCCTCAATATGCAGCCTAGGTAGGGTTGAAATAAATTTAACCTGAGTTCACTGGATTTTTGCACTTTATCAAAATCAGTTCCAATATCGTGCAGTCAAATTAAAATCTATTTTTTGATTCTCTGTGGCTTTAAGTTCATTAAATGTGAAATTGGCAGCCAGCTAAAGAAGGTCAGGCTGATTAACTGTTTAGGAGTTGTATGCTGTCTCACTTGAGTTACCTGGCAGTGTTTTGAGGTGGGCTGTGTGTGTAGTACCCTCTCCTCCTGCTCGCTGCTGTTAGCGTGCATGCTGTGTTGCGCAGGTAGAGGAATGCCAACACGCTGCTGGTATTTATTTTTTGTTTCTCCTGAAAGGCGACAGTGATGGAGACTGCACACAGATTGCCAAGGTAGTTCTCTGCAAACTTAACCAAAAAAATTAAAAAAAAAAAAAGGCAAACAGAGAAGAGAGCTGCGTCTGCCTCGTTAGAGCATCCACTGACAATTCTGTGAGCAGAAATAGCCTCATAATGAAGCTTTTTGGAGCTCATTCAGGAAATTTGTCAACTTTGACAACATTAGCCAAGGTATTTGGAGTTTAAAGAAGGCACTTCTCACTGTTGTGAGGAAATGTGGCAGTCGCTCGGCCACGCTGATTTTTAGATGCTGAGGGCCACCAGTGCTAACACGTTCAAGATAATTCAGGCATTCCTTTATTCAGGATGAAAAAAGAAAAACGACGAGTTGCCTTGTTTCCTGAAGTACTAAAAAATATCCCATCTAGCTAATATCTCTGTGTGGAATTGGTAGCGAGTTTGATATTTATTTGAATCCAGAGGAGTAGCTGGGAAGCGAGAGGTGCATCCCCCAGCCCCGCAGGCATTGCTGCTGCACTTGCTTTTTATCATTTTGGTTTCTGCCATTTATTTATTTATTTGTCTCATCCTCTCCCTCCCCCGTGAATAACTCCCAGCTTTCGAATTTTTAAATTGGAAGCCGCAAATGGGCCGACAGGGATAGTGACACAAATACATACGTATAGGTACGCACGTGCGTTATAAGAGCTATACGTGGCGCGTGTGTCGGTGCCTGGGTGTATGCGGCCATGCAGTCTGGCTCTCCCTCGCTTTTCTTTTACAGGCGCACATGCTACCTGCGCGGCCTCTATAGGGAATACGCAATATCTGTATGTTGAAACACCTTTTGTCTGCACCCACATCTGCGTAGCTCGGACTTGTGAATTTTGGAAAGTAGGTCTGGATGGTGGAAAATACACACCCATGTGTGTGAGAGAGTGTGTGCAGTGCTTTTAGCCTTGAATTCATATACATAAATAATACATCCGGCAATGAAACACCGTATTCGCTTCTCTTCCTAGCACCACGAGAGTTTTGCAGGGCGTTCTCTCAGCCTGTTCATTTAATTTTGCCACCGAGTCGTTCAGTCGAGTCAGAAATTTGTCCTCACGTAGGAGCACAGCGAGGGTTGCAGTGCTCGCTCTCTTGAGTTCGGCGTGCTACAGCTGCTTCTGCAAAATCTCCTTCCCTGTAACTGACGGATTTGTCTCCTGGCTGCCGTGCTAACAGCCGTGTTGCATGGGTTTAGTTGGGGGGGAGCCGGCGGAGGTTGTGAGCGGGGTGTAATATTCATGAAAAGGGGGCTCGGCGTGTTCCTCTCCCCCCTCGCCCCCTCCGCGCCCGGTGTCTTTGCCCGAGAGCTCTAATGATTCTCCTTTTGTTTCTCAAACTGCAGCCGAACCTCTTGAAGCCATTCTCACTGATGACGAACCTGAACACGGCACATTGGGAGCTCCGGAAGGGGACCACGACCTCCTCACTTGTGGCCAGTGTCAGATGAACTTCCCGTTGGGGGACATTCTTATTTTTATTGAGCACAAACGGAAACAATGCAATGGCAGTCTCTGCTTAGAGAAGGCTGTGGATAAGCCACCTTCGCCCTCACCAAGTGAGCTGAAAAAAGCATCCAATCCCGTGGAGGTTGGCATCCAGGTTACGCCAGAGGATGACGATTGTTTATCAACGTCATCTAGAGGAATTTGCCCTAAACAGGAACATATAGCAGGTAAATTAAAAGCAAGGAGAAGTGTTTGCGGGTTTATTTCCGTTTCAGTTGCAACGTAGCGTGTTCGCAGTCGTAAACTGCCATGTCTGTCTCTCTGTTCTGCTCGCCGTGACGGCCGACGTGTTAAATACCTTGCCTTCGGTTAGTGGTGAGCGCACGACCGGTATTTCCCAGTGCCTGCGCAGAGGCAGGATCAACAGGCACGTGCCGTGCCAGGCGGTGTTTCTAACGGTATTGTTTGAGGCTGCTCTCGTGATTTGCCTGTGTTGTAGGCACCGACTCCCGGTGTCTCGCCTGCCGTGGCAGCGCTGGAGGAGGAGGAGGAGATTTCAGAGCCTGCCGCGCGGTAAAGCGAGGAGCTTTCGAGTCTTTGGCGAAGTCAGGGGTGAAAGAGTTAACTGAGCATCAGCCAGCCTGGGTTCCATACTGGCTGTCAGCGTATGGACTGTAATTAAACACAGCCCCATGGCAAAGTGACACCACCGACCTTGACTTTAAGATGCCATTTTCGACTGGCCAGGCCAGAGTAGAGAGGGCAGTTGCTGAAGCGCACAGACATGCTTATTCGAAAAGTTTAAGGGCATGTTGGAAATTTCAAAAGGTTGGTTTGACAGGAAAGGCCGCTCTCTGCAGCCTGCCTCCTCAGCCAAATGATAAATGCTTCGCTGTGCTCTCTCCTGTCTCTGATGTGGTTTTGACAGATGTATCTTGATTTTGTTTGCGGTTTACACAACCGCATGTCAGCCGTACAAATGTCCGAGGCAGAGTTCTGTTTTGTGCAACAAACAATATGAAATGTAATTTAAAAAAAAAAAAAAAGGGAAAAAAATTCCATTTCTCAGCGTAATTTTTTTTTTTTTTTTTAAACTGGAAAGCCATTTTCCATGCAGTTATTTTCACAAATGAGGTTAAAAAAATAGAGCGTACTATGTGAAAGAAAATCCCAGAGCCCTGGGAGCGTAACAAGGCACGCTCCGCTTTTAAAATCCTGCTAGTGAACAAGCGCGCTACCCATTTGCAGCCAGCATTGCAAATCGCTCCAAACCGCGCCAATGCCACCAGTCGAAAAAGGCAAGACCGCAGCCTGTCGGCACCAACAAATGCCTGAACTGGTTTCAAACCCCACTTCCCAGCAGTGTTTGGGATGTGGCACTGCCGGTACCTCTCTTGGGGGAGCCCACAGGACCGCTCGGGGTTGTCGGAGGCGCAGTGCATCATCACATGACGTGCTGGAGCTTGTCTTGGGCTTGCTTTGGCCACAGAGTTAAACCATAATAGGGCAGTAGGCGCTGAGAGATCCAGCGTGATACTCCCGCAGCCTCCCTGCCCTCCAAACCAGCCGGCAGATCACACTGGAGAGCTGGAATTTTGAAGGTTTTGCAGTGACAGCAAACACATAGCGGAGCGCCTGTGTCTGCGCACATGTATATATGCAAAGCCTTGTGCGTACACATGCGTGCCTAATGCGAATGAATGTACACTATTTCTGCGGAGTAATAGGTCTGACTTTGAATACATGTATATATGTATGTTTAAGAGGAAATGGAGGCTGAGCTACTGCTAAGCTACATTTTGAAAGAGACTTAAAAAAACCTAATAGTTCCACATACTGCACTTCCCAGCTACGGATGTTAAAGGTGGTTTTTTTTTCCCCCCCGGAGTGGTAGAGGGCAGTGCCCATTTCCATGTGCTGCCTGCGATCTGAGGGAAAACGAGCAGAAGCGTAGGGCATGATTAATGAAGCGGCAGCCTGGCGGAAGGGATTTGTAGTCTTCCGAGCTCTGGAGCCATACTAAATCACCAAATATGGAGGAGCGGTGGAATGATGTAACGCTGTATTTACGTACGGCGCTGCTCCCTTGAACAGACAAAACACAGTTATCTGTCAGGCAAGAATTAAACCCGCTCTCCTCCCCGTGGTCCCAGATAGGTCCCTCAGCCGGTGGGACGGCCACACCAACAGGGGGTTCCGCATGAGGGGAGACTCCTCAGCTGAGGGTTTTGCTCTGGCAACTTGTTTGGCGCGGGAGGCTCGGCGAGGCACATCACGCTTTTGTGTAGTGCGGGTGACGTGAAGCCAGCAGGATTTTGGCCTCGCGCGATGTCGCGGGGCTGTCAGTTCAGCGAAGGCTGTGGTTTTAACTGACTTTAAATGATTGGGTGAGCGGAAGGCAATGGGTAAGGAGAGGTGCACATCGGCAGGGGCCTGATCCTGCCGGCTCGTAACACGTAGGGGTCGCTTTCGCCGTGCGGGTGGGCCCGGCTGGGAGCGGGCTCGGGTCCGCGGTGCAAGCCACGAGCGCGGCTGCGAGCAGAGACCGAGCTGCAGTTGTCCGGCCATCTCCCACCCCCAGCTTTCTGCGTGGTGGTGCCCAGCCGTGCCCACGGACGGGAGGTCCAAGAGCACAGGTCTCCTGCACCTCCCCGGCCAGGACAGAGCCAATGGGCGCTGGGGTCCCCTGGTTATTCCCAGTGGTGGGAAATGCAGCCGGCCTGTGGGAAGGGGGGAAGGAGCACCAGGGTCCTGCGCTGTCCCTCTGCTTCATGGTTTCAGCTCCCTTTTTCACTTGGAAATGTTTAGCTCCCTCGTATCCCAAAGAGGTGTCATGATAACCTGGAGTGACCTGTGGCCAGGAGTTTGTGAGGTCCAGCAGAAAAATTAGCGGTGCGGGTCTTGGAATGAGCTGTGGAGTTCAGGTTTCTGGAAGGTCCCTGCAGTGGACCTCAGGCTCTTTGAATTCTGACATTTTATATCTGATTTCTGTGCAGGGATGCAAAATGCAAAAAGATATGAGTGTGTAATTAAGGGAAAAAAAAAAGGACAGAGGCTGCCTGTAGGAAGACAAACAGGAGTTGAGTGAACCGATTCTTCCTGGTAAGAGACTGGAAAATACGTATTTAGCAGCAGTGTAAAAATGTCCCCAGTTAGTTGTTAGGTGGTGTTACGGGTTAGCTCTGGATACAGACGTGCTGTAGGTTAGCTCTGGGTGCAGTATGCGCTCTGTCTGCAGTGTTGTAGTCGGTAAGTCGGTGTGTTACACTTAAAGATCATCTTAAGATAAGTAATGGTTAAGGATCGGCTCATCTAAAGAGGAGGAAGGAGGCAGCGAGTCATTCAAATGCAGGGAGAAATTATGTCTGTTTTAGCCGTCCATAGGCTGCTCTTCCTCCTCACCGTTTTCCAGAGACGGGGATGATTACAAGAGCCTATATGTACGTGTGCGACCTGTGCAGTAGCTGTGAGGTCCGTATAGGCGCAGGCATGCGTACCTGTCTCTTCCCGCCTGTAGCTTTGACTTGCTATAAAATTTTGAGTGATGCTGATCCAGCGCTGTAGCTGAAATGTCATAAATTTAACTGAAAATTAATAGGATATGTTGTGTGGGTCCAATGAGGCAGCTTTCATCAATATGTATGTCAAAGCCTCACCACCAGATACCGGCAGCCCGTGATTTGCAGTGAGTGCTACGGCAGGGCTTTAGTTATCCGCTCTCATATTTTACAATAGGGGGAAATATTAACTGAAGTATCTAGAGATCAGTGAATGTAAAATTGCTGTTCACTTATTGAAAAGGCTGAAGAAATATTTATTGTCTGCCGGTGTCAGGTTTTAGCGGTTTGTTTGTTGAATGTATAAATCTGAGGGAATTAATGAAAGCTTGTTTTTTTGGGTGAGGAAGGATGTTACTTGGATTCAGTTGGAGAAACACTTTGGAGTGCTGCTGCGTATTCCCCTTTATAATGCCGAGTGTGTATCTGCAGATGCCGTATTTACTGTACAAAGAGGGGAGGAGGAGGGGAGGTCATTTTTAGTGCTCGAATCCTTTATTCTCAGGCTGCTTGTGGCATTCACATAAAACACATGGAAAAACAACATAAGAAAAACCTCTGTCTGCAGTGATCGGGGGAAGGTGGACATAATTTGGTACTAAATTTTAGATCAAGTGCATTTGATTATTACAGTTCTCGGGAGGTAATGTCTTTGAATAGTCATTACACTACAGAAATTTTCTTGGGCTGTTATTAGTAGTTGCCATTATAATTCTGTAGGTTGTAAATTGCGATTCCTTATTATTTTGTTTTGTTCCGGAGACAAAAAATTACTGGCGTCTGCGTTGAATAGTTAGCATTGCATCTGGACAATAAGACGAAAACTTAAAAAAAAAAGGGGGGGAGGGGAAAGGAATATGGAAATATTTTGGAGTCAAATTCTGTCTGCTTTCCCCATATAAAGAAACAGAGAGCACAGGCTGGGTAGAACAGTTGGCAGGCAGGAAAAATAGTGAGGGTGCTACCCAAAGGCTCCCGCTCCTGAGATTCGGAGCCCTGCGTACAAGCTGTATTTGTAAATACGACAGAGAAAGGTTGTGAACCGGCAGCTTGGCTGTTTTGTCAAAGTACAATGTCAGAGAAACTCTTTCTAAGACAAATTGTAAATAGAAGTGTCACGATGATTGCATGATTGAGCTCCAGAAGTGTCTTGCAATTGTTGGCATTGTCAGAAGACTTTTGAAAGCTTAATTAAAGGCGGTGGCCTGTGCGGCTGTGAAATTTACTTCTCGGGGGGGAAAAATGTAAAAAATGTGGGGGATCAAAAAGTTGCTCTAATGCTACTCGCACGGGGATGCAGGGAAGAGTCAATAGTTTCTCAGCTTTCCTCGTTGCCTTTTATAAATAACATTTTTTGAGGAGGCAAACACGTGACACCAATATCATCCTTTGTACGAGGTAAAGATTGTGTTAGGTTTCCTATTCCCTGCTGTTACAGACAGTTAATGTAAAAATGGCTCTTTATTGGAAACACAAATAACGAGTTCACTTCGAGCACAGAAGCAGGGTAGAAAGTTTTCCTCTGCCTCGGCGTGATCCTTCCAAGGGAGCATCAGAGTGTTGCGGTGCCCTGAATCTTTCTGGTTTTTTGTTTCCTGCAAATCAGATCTTCTGACTTGGAGGATGAGAATGCGTTTTGCATTCCTTCTCCTATTGTATGGGACGTTTAATTGTGGAGCTCACCATGGGCTGAAGCATCGCTGCATCCAGAATGCTTGTGGTTGAAGAGGCAGCCTGGCATGCGCTAAGCTTCGTGTAGATCTGAAAAGGTGCACGTTAGCATCACGTGCCGAAAGCTTTGAAAATAATGCGTGCAATAAACGTAAGGCTCTGTGCAGCGAGTCCCAGCAACGAATGCTGGGTGATGGAAACTGAGGCAGGGAGTAAATTAAACACCTTCTAATTAGCCCGGTGGGAGAAATAAAGTCTTCCCTAAACATTCCCATAATTTGGTAATGCCTCTTTCAAAGAGGAAGAGGCCTATTAGCATCACCCCATTTTGTATATGCAACCCTCAGCCCACGAGCTCTTTCTTATTTTGTTCAAATAATAAAGACGATTAAAGAGGCTTGCGAGGCAGTGTGGGGCAAGGCGAGTCCAGCCTCCAGTTGTTTGCCTGCATGCATCCTCATTACAGACATTTTTTGGACAAAATTCCCTTCAAGCTTCGGTCTGTTTTTGTATCCAATAGTACCGGCTTAGTGCAATAAAAGGCGTTTAGCATCAAGCTGGACGTGGCCTGGCACATTGCCACTTGTGGTTTGGTTTTTTTTCTTTTTCCTTTTAGCTAATCGCTGAGGATCTCTCGTTACCTTTCTGCTTGTTGTGATTCTGTTCGGGTCGTGGTGCTGCTAGTGGTGTCGTGAGTCCAAGGAGGTCGTCTTCCCAGCCTGGCAGGCGTCTGAACCCAGCTTCCGTCCGGCAGGGCCGTATTTTATGTGTGTCAGCTTCTGGGATATTGCACAAGTTCATAAAATACGCCGAGCTCATATATTTTAATACATTAAGACCTATATTCATACTGGTAGCACGGCCCTAAAATTAACCGTTGTTTGGGTATTTCTTTTTTCCCCCTGGGTTGCTGAACTTATTTTATGTTAGTTTGTACAAAGCAGTAGCTGCAGCCTGCCTCCTGGTGACATTGGGCATGGCAGGTTTGGGCCCACAGTGGTTGATATCGGTACACGGGTTGCTGTGATTTATTACAGACTTTTTAAAAAAATAACAGGCCCGTTAACGGACCCACAAGCCGGCCGAGCGGTTGGGATGATCTCTCTTCCGTTTTGTAATGAATTTTCCATGGAACACAGTTTGTTCTTTAGGGCCCCCATCCTGGGTGCGCTTTGCCCTGCTGGACGGGGACCGAACATCACCTGGGTACCTGGGCATCACCAACGCCTGCAGGAGCTGGACTGGCGACTGCGGACCCTCGAGGACGGGCAGACCAAGCGCTCACATGAGTCAAACCCTCCTGTGTTAATGCCAAACCCGTTTTGAAGCCCATAAACATCCTCCCCCTCTTTCTAATCAGGCTTAGTATGCAACGCATCCCGCACGGGATTCAGCGAGTTTGTTTCCCAACCTTTATTGGCCAGCTGCACTCGCTGTGCATCTTTAAAATATTTCAGCGAGGCTTTTCGCTCTTCTTCCGCGAGGGCTGGTAGCTTGGTGGCTGCTCCCCGGCTCATTCTTCATTCGGAGGTGGCCTTGCCTCGGGTTGGCAAGGGAAAGGTTTGCGGTGTGGGGTGTGGTGAGGTCAGCCCCGATCCCAGCAGGGAATTTGTGTTCTTCATTTGCCTTTACAATCGGAGCACAGCTACTGTACCTTGGAGCAGCTCTCAGGTGTGAGCTCAGATGGGCGCATGTAAATGTCCTGTCAGATGCAACACAGGAATATTAATGTTTCCTCACCACCGTGCTATAATAAAGCTGTACACAGCCGGCTTAATATGCAGCCGGGCTGGGGAATTGTATAAAACTTCGATAGCCTAGTGTGAATGACAGCGGTGGAAAAAAAAATACTCAATATGCCACAGTTTGCGTTCTTGTTTTCCTTTGATCTAAAGCAAAATGAAAACATCCACTTCTTTGCCTCCTCGTTTTGTATAGGTGTTCTTCCTCTGGAAAATTGGCTGGTAAGTAAGGAGAGAAAACCAAGCATGGGGCACTGCAGAATTATTTGAAGCACGTTAATGCCAGCCTGCTGGGGATGTAATTTTTCCAAGTATTAGCAAACATTTATTTTTTACACTTGGGATCGTTTGCTTTGCTTTTCATTCTGTTTTAGTATCCTGAGTCTGGTCGAAACAAAGAAAATAGAGTCACCACAAGCAGGGGCTGGAGCCCCCTTTGCCCCCCGGCTGCAGGCACAGCCCAGGCTGTACATCCTCTTCACGGAGGTTTCATTTCCATCTTCTTCTGGGTTCAAATCTTCAGCTCCATCCAAAGGTGTCTGTTTTTCAGCCCGGGGATGTTAGAGGATTTTTAATAATGTGCTCACTTAACTGAATCAACAGCTGTCAGGAGCGGTTGTAGTAAATCCACAAAACGCACAAAGAAAAATACATACGTTTCCTGAAACAAAACACTTGAAACAAATTGGCTGCCAAAAAAAGCTGGTGAATTCTGGGTTTGCAGGCAGTGCACCAAAGCGCTTCATCTCCCTGCTCTCCCCAGAGACCTCTCCCCACTTGCCTGCTGCAGTTCTGCTGGAACTTCTTACCTGAACAGGTTGCTGTGAAAAACCCCACCGCTTTTCCCTGTTTGATGGGTTTGGAGCTCGGCTCGAGCTTAAGATTTTTGTGTTTCGCGCTAAATAGCTGGAACACCAAGACTGGAGCAAGAAGCAAAAACCCAAATAATTGCCTTACCGTCAAGGAAATGAGGCTTAATGTGCCTGTGCAATAGCTGCGGAGGAGGAGCAGTGCTTCAACTCTGCCCTCCCAGGCAGGCGTTGTCGGGGTGCTCCTGAGACCTGAAGCAGCCTCAGAGGGTGCTGGATTCGCACCCGAGGGAGACCTGGGGGGCTTCGGTCACTCAGACCCAAGGACTTTCTGCATCCATCCTCCTCCTGCTTTGCAGAAGTGCTGAACAGTTACATCTACAATTCGATCTTAGCATCAGACAGAAAAACCTCTGCCTAAATAAACAATGGAATTACTGCGGAACAACAAAGGCTTAGAGAAGAGCACTGCCTTCAGTGGTGTTATTATTGTTGTTGTGGATATTATTATTATTATTATTATTATTATTGCTACTACTGCTATTACTACAACTATTACCTTTTTAAAATAAACACACATTACAATTCCTCACTCCGTAGGAAGTAAGGAGTTTAATTTTGCATTCATTGCTTGCCTAATTGATTTAGCAGGCGGCAAAATATAAAATGCAAAAAATAAAATTTTCACCATCCCCGG
>VYXH01009496.1:41519-69118 GCA_013397275.1 Burhinus bistriatus
TTTTTGTCTTACAAAAGATCACCTCTGGCCTGAGACCAACCAGGGAGACTTTCTGCTGCAAAGAAAAAATAGTCCAAAACCAGAGGGTTTCAATGAAAGTCTCAATGTAAAACTGAAGTTACAGTGGCCACCACCAGGTGATTACCATAATGCCGAGTGCTTATTGCTCTGCTCAAGGTTTCCAAATGCTTGGGAACGATTCCAGCTTGTTTGGGCTCGGGAACAAAACCTCTCTGAGATACCGCAGCCAGGGTGGAAGGGATCCAGGGAGCGACGGGAAGCAGCACAGCACCATCCCTGCGCTGAAGGCTTGTTTTAATGGCTAAAGCTAACAGAGCATCCCATAGTGTTGCAGTAGGAATGTTTGCAGGCTGAGTTCAAAACACTTATTTAAAAATGATCAGTCATGGCCTAAAAGCTGCCTTGCTTACTTATTTTAGGAAGGAGACTGAGAGGTCGGACTGCTGTATTAAGGGTGCTGAAGTGGTACCTGCTTTAGAATTAGATTGCAGTCTTTCTACGTTGGAGGGCATCTTCCTTCACCGCCTATTCGGCTGACATCCTTGTGAACAAAACCATTGCCATCAACAAAGTTGGTGTCCTGGCGAATGGCCGCATACACCCTTTTAGGGTTCACAGAGGTTTATGCAGCCTAAGGTGTGAGAGTTGAGCACAGAAGCAGATAAACATGCTCTGCCAACCGTCTTCTGCTCTTCATTTCATTTGTAGTGGGATCTGTGTTTGTGAAGATCTCTCCCCTGCCCCGTCTTTGAGGGCAGTCCACTTAAAGGACTCACGGAGCTGTATTTTCTTTACAATAATGAGGCAGCATGTCATACCAGTTGTGGGAAATCTGATAGACTTGGGAGACCCTAGGAGGGTGGAAAATTACTTAATTTACTTTGTGTGCAATAGTCTTAATTTTCAACTATTTGAACAACTGATTGCTGGGGCAATCATCAGATCTTCAGAGTTAAGATGTTTCCTGCTGGAACGGAGCATTAGCTAAATCAGCGATGGCTGGGGATGGCAAAACGGAGCGATTGCATGCGTCCATCAGAGGGTAAAGAGAAGATTAAAATGAAATCCCTGAACCTGAGCTGCAGTGCTTTTTATTTTCTGGGAAGGGTGAGGCAGGTGAAGCTCACCTGGTCTGGTGGTTAATTACCTGCGTAGCTCTGGCGGTGGCTCCAGCGGGTAGGATCTGGGTCTGGTTTCCTTCTGAGCGGGTGAGAAGCCCTCTGCTCCGTGATTCCCCTGGTATTTGCTCATTGTGAGTAAGAGCGATAAAATCTAGTGGTGGAATTATGTTATGTCTTGGGTGCTTTCACTCCAAATTACTAATAATCTTGTGTGTCTTTGACCCATTTCACGGAGACGGAAGGCTGGAATCTGCCGCCCTTTTTTTTTTTGTGAGCAGCTGACTGAAGCAAATGGACCTCGAGTGAAGGCATTAGAAACTGGTCCTTCGTTAGGGTTAGGTGTTGCAGTCCTTGTGCTGTGGGCGAATCCTTCCTTAAATGAGTTTTCCCATTGGTTTGGACGAGGGATGCCTTGCGTAGGTACCTACTCATCAGGAAACTGGTGGTTTAGCTCACAGGGATGGAAATAACAGCAACGCAAGTGCACAGCGAGGCACCCACGTGCATGAGGAAGGGTGATGGGACTTGCTTTATTTGTTAAGATTGGGCTTGTACTGAAGCAGAAATGACAAGACTTTTCGTTATGAAAACTGTATATGTCACTGAAAAAAGTATTTGTAATTTTTTAGAAATGAAAATGGGCATGAATATTAAGAGACCTTCTCCTGCCTTTCCGTGCCAGCGGAAAATGAAAAATTCAGTGTGAAAGTATTTTCTTATTAAAAAAGAAACAAAACTGGACTATAAAATGCAATACTAATTTCTGAAGGTTGAGAGCTGCATGAGTGAGAATATTTAATTACAGTGGCAAAGTACAAACATTTCCTAGCGAGCATTCATTGTGTTAATAATGATTAAATAATTCCTTCGCTAAAACGTACATCCTGCTCGTGTTCTTTTAGTAGGCTGGGAATCCGATCCCGCTTTTTTATTTTATTTTGCTGACAGCCGTCCAACAAGTAGGGAGGGTAGAGGATGGAGACTATTTATATAAACAGAGGCTTTATGTTTCGCTATGTAGATGGTTATGTTGGGGTTGCACGGTTTTGGTTAGCAGGCTTCTGCAAACGGAGGCGAGGACTTGAAGCAGATCAGCTGATTCAGGGGGACCGAGTATCTGACTGCTACAGCGATAAGTGTCTGTACAAATATTTATACAATCCCGATAGTCTTTTGAATTGCATTATTACAACACAAAAAGCTGTCAGATTTCCAGGGTTTCTGAAACGTACTTCTTACGACTCGCATACATTTTGCCAGCGGACACGAGCGAGCTCTGCTCGCCGCTCAGAGCTGGCTGGACCCGTGCCATCGCCCAGCTGGGAGCGGGGTAGGTGCCGAGCCCCTGCAGCACCCAGCCCGAGCTGATAAGCCCCGTGGAGAGCCTGGCTATATTAGTTCAGGCTTAGCGCTGAATTTATGCAATCATGTGGCACAGGGCGGACTCGGAGCAGCCGCGGAGTGAGATCGTGGGCTGAACAAGCTCAGGGCCACCCTGCATTTGAGAGCCACGCTTTAATGCCGGGCTACAAGTTCCCACCTTAACCTGGCATGCTGCTCCTCCCCTGCGTCGCTCGCAGAAGGTCTGACCCCACGTCTGCAGCCGATTGTGGGAGGCTTCCTATTGACTGAATGTTGCATCAGGCCCCATATAGGAAAATGACAGTCGTCACCCAAAAAGAGAGATTAGGAGGCTGTGGTGGCTTATGTGCAGGTGGGGTACAGAGCCAGATGTAAATGGGTTTGGACTAGGCATAGAAGTCATTTTTTGCCTTTCCTGCTGGAAGTTTGTCCGAATATCCACATAGGTAGGTAGCCCAGCATTGCGGACGTGTATGGTTTGATGGTGATTCTCACTGCATCTGTGGTTTTTCTTAAAGCTTTCTTGGAGCCATGGGATTACAGGATCCTACTGGCACTTTGGGATAAAACTTGACAATGAGACTTCGGTCCCACTTCAGGTCAGATCTACACAGACAGGGCTCACACCACTTGCTGCTGTGAGGCCAAAGGGATTCTTCCAGATTGACAAAAGCAACAAGAGTTTGAGTCAGTGATAGGGAAGGCTGGAGGCTTCACAAAAGTTACTTGAATAGATCGAACGCTGTCAGTGCAAAGAAGCAGCTGTCCCGGAGCGGGGTTGGAGCACATCAGTAGCTGCTCCAGCCCTGGCAGAGAAAGCCTTGTGTTTTCACACATTGCATGTCCTGTTGCACGCTTATTTGTAAGATTAGGAGTTTGGAGAATGTTTGCAAGGTTGTGAAACCGGAGTCCGGGGCTGCTATGGGCCTCCTGGTGTCCTTCAGCGTCACAGCTCAGGATAGTTTTGGTTTTTAGGGGTTAGTGTGTGTCTTCCAACAGCTGTGAGTGTATCTCCAGAGGTTTCAAAGGAGTGGGCTTTTTACTTCCAGTGCAGAATTCGTTTGTTTTTAGGGAATGTTTTTGCCCAGGGAAAGAAGAGTAGCAATCCCATGATCAAAGAAACAAAGCAAATTGCTGCAGAATTTCTGCCTAACAGTATTTAAATAAAAACCAAACAAACATGGTATATAATTTATAAACGAGTCACGTGTGCCTCAGCTCTGGCCTCCTGGAGCAGTGCCCGAGATGTCAGGTTCAGCAACCGATGCTCCAGCAGTCTTGTATGTATAGGTAGCAGAGAGCAGCATCTGTCATCTGTGGCAGCCCATCGCCTGGGACCTGTTGCTGTACAGCGAGAGCAGGGCCACGAGACTACTTCATCCACATCCCCAGCTGCAGCGACCCTCTCCACTGCTGCAAACATGCTGACTTGGATGGATGAGCCGGATGCAAGAAAAGGATCGAGGGAGTCAGGGAGGGAGAAATCGCCTCCTGATGCTCCCGGTGAGGAATAAAGCCAGGTTTTCCATGGTGGCTGGTTAATTCTCTGGGACTGCTGTGTTGGCCCTGCTCCTGCAGCACCCAGCGCCGCAGCATCCCTGCTCGCCCAACCGGCCAGTATCGCTGGATGGACCAGGCACAGTGCAGCAATGTGGTAAGCCAGATAACGAGGGCATTAACCCTGTTTTTCTGACTGTGTGCTAACAGGAGTAGCTCCATTCCTGAAATTCCACCTGCACACATTATGTCAAAATCATCTCATTTGGCTGTGATAAGCGGATTGCTGCTGTGCCCGCCTGCAGCGGATGGAATTGAGGTAGCTCCCCTCCTTCCATGTGGAGTTATTGGAGCTGTTCTGGGGCAGTACTGTGCTCAGAGAGCCTTAGCCAGGGCAGGAATGATTCGGGCCAGTTTTCTGGAAGTAGTGGGGTTGGGCTTAAAAACGGCTACTCGGCTCAGGAGGGCTGCACGTGTTCCCCTGGCAGCCTCTTTCAGCTTCCAGCAGGGATGTGTTCTGCGACTGCAGCATCCCGGCTTCAGAGCAGGCAGATGGGAACACTGAGGCTGAGGGCGAGTTTAAGGTGGCATTATCAATTTCGCAAAAAAGAAAAAGTCCATGTAGTGTTATTACTCAATGTGTAGTTCTGTGGACCAGAATCATTTTCTTGGATGTCTCACAGAAGCAGTGTAGCTGGAGCGGGCAGGTTTTGAAGCAGTCACCTGTCCCCCTTGCTGTTTCCTCTGGTAGCAGTAGCTCTGTCCCTGTCTGGATGGGTGTAGTGGTGTGGGACATCCTCGTCTTGAGTGCCTGAAGTCGTGACTGTAGGGACACGCAGGTTTGGAGGGCTTTTAAAACCTCAGCTTTAGAGAACATGTGAAAGTAAGTGCGCAACTGCTTTAAACTGCTTAAAACCGTGGGATGTACAGCACAAGGCACATGCACATCGGCTGTGTTTGTAGCCCTGCAGCTGGTTACAGCCTGCGTGGGTCTGATCCTGATCACCCGCATGTCCTGCTGAAGTGGGCAGGGAGCTGCAGGTGCTGCTGGAGCTGCTGCAAGAGGATGGGTCCTACCCCTCGGCGCCCGTTGGTCAGTCCCAGTGTCCTCCGAGGCTGTCTCTCAGCCATGGGGAAGCTCAGCGGTGGTGGGGTCTCTGTAGAACTGGAAGCTCAGACAGCAGCAAAACTGGCAGGTGGGAGGTGTCCAGAGGGGCACATCCTGCTCTGAAAGCAAGGGACCGGCAGTTTGCCCCGGGATCGGGGCTGTAGCCTTGGCACTCCTGGAACAGTACCAAAATCTACATCTCAGTTTTGTGATTTGTCCCTGCGTACTCATATCCCATAGATGCCTTATTACAGCACCTGCACAAGCACTTCTGCAGGATAGAAATAAAAAATGTATACATGTGCTTGCAAGCATGCATATAGTTATTAAACACCGTGAGCAGCCTCGGCACTGAAATGGTAAATATGCTTTAGAAAATTGCTTTTAGTCAGGGCAAAAGCTTTTCTTCTTCTTAGATGGTATCCAGAGCGCGGGTGCAAGGGGAAGGACTAGAGCCACTTCATCTGGTTGCTCTGTCTCTACCTGGTGCAGGGGGTGGTGACAGGCGCTCCTGGGGACAGCTCGGTGACAACTGATCTGGGATGTGCCCTTCAAGGGCCGAGCATTATGACTTTGCAAGGAATTTTAACGCTTCTGTGTTCATTACAAGCATCTTCCAGCAGTAAGGTGTGCCCGGGTGGACAGGCAGACGGACAGGCGGTAGCATCCTGCCCCCACCCAAAACCAGCAGGGAGCCTGCAGCAAACCCTGCTGGCCACCCGGCCGCAAACCCAGCTGCTGCCCAACGCCTTGCCTAAACGGGCAGATGTCGACATTGCTCAATGCGACGAAGACCCGAACGTCTGTTTGTTAACGGATAAGATGGTCAGGCCGGCGTAGGGCGCGCGAGCCGGCCTGTGCAACTCCTGTGGTTTCCAACCGTACTTATCGAGGGAGGGGGCTGCCTGCCCAGGGAGGGTGTTTCCTCTAATCAGTAGCTTCACATGCCAATGGCACGCAGATGTGCGGGGGGCAAAGGCTCAGCTTTTTCGTAACAGCCGCTTTTGCCAGGCTCAGGGGAAGGAGTCATCTAAGGCGAGGCTGGGGTGTTCAGAAGAAACATTTTGTTCAGAAAGGGTTAACGTGCCCTGAGAAAAAGGGTGGCAAGTAGGGACCTCACAGCCACCCCCTTGGCCATTAATTTTCACCATCCAACGTAGAAGGAATCGACTCATCCCAGTATTTCCTAGCTATAAGTTTAGCTCCAAAACCCCTTCCCCAAGTCCTTTAGAGGCTTCTTCTATTGTCTGCCCTCCGTCCCTGAGATGCTGCGAGATGGTCATGGGCTCAAGGGCTCAATTTAATGGCATCTCTCCCTCTTATCAGACTATATAGTAAACATGGGGGGGGGACACGGAATTTTCTGGGGAGGGGTGCGAGGCGGGCAGTGAATGGGGAGGCCAGACACCATTGTCTGGCAAGAATGCGAGTCCCCAGGGGCGAGCGCGCCTGGGCTCGCCTTCCAAATTGTCCCAGCATCCAATCCCCCCTCCTTTGCGGGATTTCCTCCTCCAGCCGGGGTTTTGTTTCGGAACAAGCGTTGGTCAAACAAGCTTTTGTTTGCGGTCAGTCGCTTGGCACACATACACCACTTCTGGTGGGGGACAATGAGGAAGCTGTTTCGGGGGCAGCTGCGGTGGGACTGAAAGGGAATACTGATGGAAAAAGGGCGCAGGGAGGAAATAGCTGGGTGGAAATTAACTGGGAGGATCTTACGAAGTCCGAGTGGTGCAGCTAGGTTGGGAGGGTGGCAGGGAGTCCTTCGATCCTTCTGCCTCGCTCCGCTCACTGCCTCGTGCTGGTTTGTGTTGCTTTTCCCCCAGGATACCCTGCTTTGGACCAGCGAGAAAGTTGGACAAAATATTTGCGATGATGCATCTAAAAAGCTTTCTTTCAGGAAGAAGTAAACTATTTACAGCAATAACAGAGTTTAAAAGGAATTGTATAAGTGAGACTGACTTCTTTGTCAGCAAAAATTGCAGCAAAACCTGTTCATAGATGACATTACTTAAATGACATTACGTACGTATGTCCTTTCTTTCACATTTCCTATAATCCTGTTACGGCATTGTCCCATTACCTCAAGCACTGTCATCTTTAAATGCTGTCAGATCTTAACTGGGTGGCCAAGGACATCGGAAAAGGATCGAGGTGAAGCTGATGGCAATTTCAGACCTGCTGTATATACAGCCGTCTCCCAGCCTGCCCCCAGACGGGGTGTATTCTGATAAGACGTTCATGTAAAGTGATGATTCAAGGACTTCTACATCTTTTATGGAGCTGCCACCCATCACCATGGTGTCCAGCACCCTTTCTGGGGAGCGTGAGGGGTTGGGTGCAGATGGGGTGTTCGAGATGCTGGAGGTGGCAGGTATGAACTGTGTGCTCGCTGGTGCTTGTTGGAACGTGCTCACATCCCCGAGAAAAGGAGGACCTGGAGGTAAGTGGCTAGAAGATGCCCCTGCGGGACTGTGGGTCATGCTTCCAGTTTTCCTAAGCCTTCGTGGCATTAATGGCCATTTGCAAAGCATGCCCATCTCCTCAGACTTAAGGTGCGATTAAGTGCAACGTCTTGGTGTTAATTGTTTTTAACGTTATTGTTCTCTTACTGTACTATTGCTAAAGAAGGATGTGAGGCCGATTTCTCTTACTCCAACCGCAAATGCGCCTCTGTGGTTTTTCAAAAGCACTACGAGATGTGGCAGCAAATGGGAGGATTGTGACTTCTGCTGTTTACCTGCTGAAACATTCAGCGCTCTTAAGCCCGAGGAGTGGGAAGTGTTGGCGTCGAAGCAGTAGCCTGTTTAAACTGGCAGCCCCTCTTGTCAGGTTATAATAGCGAATGATGATAATTGCCAGCTCTGGGGGCAAGAACTGTCGTTTCGTTATCTCTGGGTGCAGTGCTGCGCTCTGAGGGGCTCTGGTTCCCCGTGGTGGCCACCAGACCTGGCTGCAGTGCAAACAAGGGCAGCCCCAAACCTGAAATGCTCGCTGCAGACAAAAGTCTGTGGTCAGGCACGCGGAGATGTATCTGGTTGCCTGTCTTCGGCCCCGTGGGCTGGTTTTCTGGAAAAGCAGAGCTGCCCTGTGGGAGACTGTATGTTGGCAGCAAGGGAAGCAATGCCAGCAGGGACCGGCACGTGGCTCCCCAATGAGTTGTCCCGGCTGCGTGGATGTAGAGGTGCTGCTGGCAGGTTACAGTGTCCTCCCGTGCACCAGGATGTACAGCAGCATATGTGGGCTGACTTTGCTGGCGTAAGCCGATGGATGGTGGAGGTCCCATCCCCCTTATCCAATGCATTGTCGAAGTAAAGAGAGCAAGAGCCAGAAAAGGAAGACTCGTGGATGAAGAGCAGGAGGGCGACTCTCTCCTGAATGGCAGCCGTGTTCATTTGGCCTAACGCAAGCGTTAGACAGCAGCAAGGCTCAGAGTTTAGTCCCAATGATGCTAAAGAGCAGGGCCTGCATCCCCAAATCTTCCTGCTGAAAAATAACAGTGGAACAGCCCATGGACTAAGGGGACATTTGTCCCAAGAAAGGGTATCATGATATGACCATGTAGACCATGCAGAAGATTACTCGCTTAATCAGGTGAGGTTAGGGGTTTTTTATTGCTATCTGTTACTGGTATCTAAGTGCTGGCGGTTACAACATTTAATTGCATTTTCCTGTAAGAAAATGCTTATCTTGCTAAAAGATGGGATTCTCTGCAATCCATTTTGTATGCTTAAAAACTCTTGTTTCCGTTTTGTTCTTTACCATCAGTGCTATCTTAATCCACCCTCCAAGGCCAGTCCTCTGGTCTTATCCTCTGCCGATCTGAGGCTGTGAGCGGGCAAAAGTCTCCACGCCTGGTGTTCCCAAATGAGTGCTGTCCTCACCTGCCGGTGGCTCTGCCCCCTTCTGCTGCATGGGGGAAAAGTGACCCTCAAGGTTTGCTGGAGCCGTCTCATCTCCCCTTGCATCCCAGAGCCCCCGCCAGGGCTCTCCCTGGAGAGGTCTCAATTGGCGCTCCTAAACTGGCCACAGTTTGTGCATCGCTGCCCTGTCTGGCTGTTAAACTGATGCTTTTTGGGATGCTAGAGGAGAATTTTTCTATCCTTTCTAAATCTCTTTAACAACTGAAGATTTGGGTGTAAAAGCACTAACCGCACTCAGTTCACTGGTTTTTTTTTTTTTTTCAGTAATAGCTTGGCTTTTTTTCCCCCTACAGGCACAGGAACCATTTGTAGCCATGGTGGGCCGAGTTTGCAACTTACTAATCTCGCCCTTGCATGTGGGTTGAAAAGAGACACCATGCCTTTATCAAAAGCCAGGCTAGCACAAAAGCCTATGCAAAATCATCATCAAATCCTATTAGAGGTGGAAAATATCTCTTAGATCATCTCATTCATTTCCCTGCCAATGCTAGACTGTTTCTGAGAGTTAATTTTCTAGTGTCTGCCGCTGACTCCCTGTGTGACTGCAGGTCTGTCATCTTGCCTTTGGGTTGTCGCTGTAACTTCCACTGATTTCCTTGCATTTCCAAACACGCCTCGTTACGTTCGGCGGTTGCCTGTGTTAGCATTTGCCCTACATTACATATTATCAGTGGTTTCATCACCAGACCTTGCTTGTGGCTTGGGAAAGGCATCCCCGTGGGACGGGGCATGCTGGGTGCTCAGGGGAGCTCTGGGAGTGCTGTCCCCGGGACAGGGGCTCTGTCCCCTGCAGCCACCACTACCGGCCGTAGGTACTGGGGAAATGAACATCTCCAAGGGAGGTTTCTCTCCTGAAATTGAGGCTGTGGGCTCAGTGCGAGCAGGTTGTCCCCTGTAAAGCACTTGACTTCTCCCAACCTCTGCTGGTGCCATCTGTGATAAACTCCCACCCCGAAGTCCTGGGCTGGCTGTGACATCCAGTCAGCGGGGGAGTGGGGGAATAATAATAAGTGAAAGCTGAAGCTATTGATAGAATTAAGCAAATGCAGATTTTGTCAGGGTTTGTTTCAGAGGAGGAAACGGTGTGTAGGAGCGGAGTAACCTTACTTGTAACTTCCTGCCAGCACTGGCGGCGGTGATTGAATTCCCCGACACTGTGAGGGTCTGGGCAGCCCTGCCAGCACCGGGAAGGTCAGTCCGGCAACTGTCACCTGGAAAGCATCAAAAGCATGAGCTGTCGATAGCGACCTGCATTTGCAGAAAATCTGAGGGCTTTCTAATTAACTGAGGATCTCTAAATTAGAGCGAAGCCGCTCGACAAGCCCCCTCGTATGCCTTAAGTGTCAGGGCTCAGCTGATCGCTGCATCTAACAAGCAGCTGATTTTTAACAGTAGCTCCGAGACTCAATCAGCTCCTAATGGCTCCGTTTCAAAACGTTTCAGTGCATTTTTCATCTCTTACTCTGGAATTTATGCTCTTTGTTCACTGCTCAAATATTCTGGCGCTTTTCCTTAATTTCAGGCTTCTGCCTTGCGATGGCTGCTCTGCTCTAACTAGGCAGCTCATCGCTTGCCTTTCCCCGCACGCGATCCTTTGCCGCTGCCACTTGCTCTGCTTTCTAATCAGGAAGTTTCAGAAATTCCCCTCTTTCTCTCCCCCTGATGTATACGCAGTGCTGCGGGGTCTGGAATTTCATAATTAGAAGGAAACCCACGTTTAAACAGACCCCTGTGTAATAAGAGCTGAAAAGTGTTTTTATTTCAGCTTTAAACCCCCTTCTCTTTAAGACAGCGAATGCAGTTTGCAAATGCACCTGATCTTGACCTCCCTCCCGCTGCTTTTGTGCAGCGCCGCAGATTTGGGCACTGGTGCTCCAGATTTACACCATGGCAAATGAGATCAAACCCTCATTTCGGCTGCATTCACAGCAGAGTAAGAATATGCACATTTAAACTGAGGGCTTCGATCTGCTGGGAAAACGACGGGGGGATCTTTTTCAATGTGTAACTACCGTTGCCGATAATGAGACCCACGCGAGGCGTCCTTGGGAAGGTGACAGGATGAACTCCTACATAAGCAGTGATTAGGAACAGATAAAAACCGTTGAGGAAGGTAGAGAGTTAATCAACCACTCTTTAAGACTTCTCCACGTGTGTTTATGTTCAACTGCTTATCCATATCTTGGCAATTATTCACATGAAATAGAATATAAATCCTGATGCCTAATTTTTCTTTGAAAAATTTCACCAGGTAATCAAATCCTGAAGTGCATATTCTGTTCCGGTGGTTTTATCAGTAAATCAAATTTTTATCATTTATCAGCAAAAGTTAGATTTAAGCATCCTCGCTGTAATGTTTGAAAGATGAACATTTGTTTCAGCGGGTACTGTGCCAATCAATAATCTTCCAGCTTGACTCAGCTATCAATTATTGCTGCAATTATTTGTCTAGTTGGATATTTAAAATGTCATCAGAAAGAGATGATTACATATTCCAGAAAGCAAGGCACTGTATAATCAGATGAACTGAATCCAGTTAAATGTAGTGTGGTACTAACCTGTCCTTCAAAGCTGAATTCTGCAGCCACGACTGAAACAACAGCTTTCTGCATTATTGTAAGGAAACAGATCTTAACCTTGGAACAGCGCGTGTTATTGGGGTCGGGTAATACTCGGCGAGAGGAGACCTTGCAAGCCTGGAAATTGAATCAGCCTTACTGACATAAAGGAGGGAGGGTTTTTTTTAAGGGGGGGGAGGCCTGATTTTGTTGGATTTCATCTGCAAATCTATAAATAAGAAAATCCACTCTTTATCTGCTTTTCTGGGAATTTAAACTCCTGAGCTCGAAGCGCCAAATTTTTGTATGCCCTTTTTGCATTCCTTGACTTGATGTATGTATGGTAAATCCTCTCTGTGCCCCGAGAATGCAATAAAGCTGTAGCAATTCTTGCAAGTCTTACATCCTCCAAACTCCAGATATTCAGAGTATTATATCATTTTCAACTTCAAGGATATCTCAACGATGGAGAGGAGACAGAATAAACCGGAGGAGACCGGACAACTTTATGACACCTTTTGGTCCTATTTGCAAAGTAGGGAGGGGAAAATATATATATTATCGATTCTACTAACACTCGCTTGTGCAAGTTATGAAACTAAATGTCATAGGATCTGGTTCAGCACTTGCTGTGCTTGCAACTCCATGGTGACATTGAACTTGCTCAGGGACAGAATAAACCTTTGCCTTCCTGGCAGATGATTTGCAGGCAGAAGTGTCGTCTGGGGGGACCTGCAGTTCCCCTGACCCACTTTGTCAGGATGGTTTGCTGCTGGCTAAATATCATTAATTTGAAAGCAAGAGGAAAGCAAGCCAAAGGGGAAGGCTGGGAAAGAAAAGGGTCTGAAGAGGATCCATTTTGAGAAGGAAAAGGTGGAATAAGGCTCTCAAGGAGACCCCATGTTCATGCACGTCCCCAAGCCCATTACTTGGCTGAGGGCTTTTCGGCTCCACCGACACCCTGCCCGAGCCACTGGCGAGAGCAGGGGTGCTGTGGGATGGAGAAGGGGACCTCGGCAGTCCCTGGCTGGTGAGAAGGGCCAAGGGGGGCTGGCAGGGACCAGTACATCTCTACAAGCTGATAGTATGTGCTTTACAGAGCCAGGCACATCAAATGGAGGTGCTAATATGCAAAATGCAGTAAAAATAGAGCAAAACCATAGGTGATGAGGAGACTCGATGGCCCAGCAGTGCCCCAGCAGCAGCGTGCCTGCTGGTGAGCAGCGGTGGGAAGGTGCCAGCCCCTGTTTCTCCCTGGGAGAGGGCTAATAGCCATTTCAAAATGCCAGTGCACTTCTGCAGGAGTGCCCCATGCGGTGGAGCCACTGTGTCCCTCCAACGAGGTCCCACAGTGCTGATCAGGTCACCAGGCATTAGCGGCTCTTCTCAGGAAAACAGCGTCTTGGCGTCACGGCTGAGAGTCTCTGTATGTAAGAGAGATGTTCGTGTACGGTGTACATTGCAGAGCAGCGTCCACTATGCACGTTCATCCATGCCGGGTGCCGGCTGCAAGGCTGGGCATTGCCGAAGCTGTGATACAAACTGGGAGAAACACACCACTGCTGGCATCTGCCAGGGCTCGGGACTCTTCATGCCGCATCTCACCCCACACCGGCAGGGATGACCTGAGATGTCATGCTAGAGCACCTGCTTTCTTTCCTTTGCAAGAAACTTTTTGAAGTGCGCTCTGCCTTTTCTTCAGACGCTGCTGGCCAGGGAGAAGACAGTAGAAAAGGAAACAATTCATCATGTAGGAGTATGAGAGTGAATAAAATGATTTGGAAGCTCTCTGTAGCTGTATAATTACAACACTGCATTTAAAAAGTGAGTTATTGACTTGATTGTCCCCAGCAGCCGCTGGGTAAATGCATAATGATGGACCGTTGGAGCAAGGTACTATTCACCGGATAGTCGGGTTAGGCTTTGAAAGGGCTTTGATGCTCTTGTCAGGGCAGGGCTTAGATGAGGCTTGGTCTTTGGTGGGTCACAGCCCAGGTGGACCCTCCAGCAGGGGACACACCTGGTGCTAGGTAGGTCCAGAAGAGCTGATTTAGCAGGTGTCATCCCAGCGATACTACTCCTGTTTTGAGTCCATTCATTTACAGTCCCCGTGCCTGTGCTCAGGTGAGGCACCCAAGGAGAGTCGGACGGGGAAGCCTGCGCGCCTGGGATGTCGGTTACTTCACTTATGATATTTTTAGAGAAACAAAATGATATCAGTGAGGAGTTGCTCCTACGGGGGTGACAACACCGTGTAGTTAGTTAGCCCTTTCGGTCCCACCGCCGGTGTTTGAAGTTAGTGGAGCTGCTACCCATGTGATGCTGCAGTCTGCATTGCCTGTGTTTCTTCATCCCCATAGCATTAGTGTATGGGGTGCTTGTGTGTGCGTGATCAGGTTGTCTTTGCTTGAGGCGTTTCTTTTTAAAACTTCATTCAAAGCTGANTACATTACATATTATCAGTGGTTTCATCACCAGACCTTGCTTGTGGCTTGGGAAAGGCATCCCCGTGGGACGGGGCATGCTGGGTGCTCAGGGGAGCTCTGGGAGTGCTGTCCCCGGGACAGGGGCTCTGTCCCCTGCAGCCACCACTACCGGCCGTAGGTACTGGGGAAATGAACATCTCCAAGGGAGGTTTCTCTCCTGAAATTGAGGCTGTGGGCTCAGTGCGAGCAGGTTGTCCCCTGTAAAGCACTTGACTTCTCCCAACCTCTGCTGGTGCCATCTGTGATAAACTCCCACCCCGAAGTCCTGGGCTGGCTGTGACATCCAGTCAGCGGGGGAGTGGGGGAATAATAATAAGTGAAAGCTGAAGCTATTGATAGAATTAAGCAAATGCAGATTTTGTCAGGGTTTGTTTCAGAGGAGGAAACGGTGTGTAGGAGCGGAGTAACCTTACTTGTAACTTCCTGCCAGCACTGGCGGCGGTGATTGAATTCCCCGACACTGTGAGGGTCTGGGCAGCCCTGCCAGCACCGGGAAGGTCAGTCCGGCAACTGTCACCTGGAAAGCATCAAAAGCATGAGCTGTCGATAGCGACCTGCATTTGCAGAAAATCTGAGGGCTTTCTAATTAACTGAGGATCTCTAAATTAGAGCGAAGCCGCTCGACAAGCCCCCTCGTATGCCTTAAGTGTCAGGGCTCAGCTGATCGCTGCATCTAACAAGCAGCTGATTTTTAACAGTAGCTCCGAGACTCAATCAGCTCCTAATGGCTCCGTTTCAAAACGTTTCAGTGCATTTTTCATCTCTTACTCTGGAATTTATGCTCTTTGTTCACTGCTCAAATATTCTGGCGCTTTTCCTTAATTTCAGGCTTCTGCCTTGCGATGGCTGCTCTGCTCTAACTAGGCAGCTCATCGCTTGCCTTTCCCCGCACGCGATCCTTTGCCGCTGCCACTTGCTCTGCTTTCTAATCAGGAAGTTTCAGAAATTCCCCTCTTTCTCTCCCCCTGATGTATACGCAGTGCTGCGGGGTCTGGAATTTCATAATTAGAAGGAAACCCACGTTTAAACAGACCCCTGTGTAATAAGAGCTGAAAAGTGTTTTTATTTCAGCTTTAAACCCCCTTCTCTTTAAGACAGCGAATGCAGTTTGCAAATGCACCTGATCTTGACCTCCCTCCCGCTGCTTTTGTGCAGCGCCGCAGATTTGGGCACTGGTGCTCCAGATTTACACCATGGCAAATGAGATCAAACCCTCATTTCGGCTGCATTCACAGCAGAGTAAGAATATGCACATTTAAACTGAGGGCTTCGATCTGCTGGGAAAACGACGGGGGGATCTTTTTCAATGTGTAACTACCGTTGCCGATAATGAGACCCACGCGAGGCGTCCTTGGGAAGGTGACAGGATGAACTCCTACATAAGCAGTGATTAGGAACAGATAAAAACCGTTGAGGAAGGTAGAGAGTTAATCAACCACTCTTTAAGACTTCTCCACGTGTGTTTATGTTCAACTGCTTATCCATATCTTGGCAATTATTCACATGAAATAGAATATAAATCCTGATGCCTAATTTTTCTTTGAAAAATTTCACCAGGTAATCAAATCCTGAAGTGCATATTCTGTTCCGGTGGTTTTATCAGTAAATCAAATTTTTATCATTTATCAGCAAAAGTTAGATTTAAGCATCCTCGCTGTAATGTTTGAAAGATGAACATTTGTTTCAGCGGGTACTGTGCCAATCAATAATCTTCCAGCTTGACTCAGCTATCAATTATTGCTGCAATTATTTGTCTAGTTGGATATTTAAAATGTCATCAGAAAGAGATGATTACATATTCCAGAAAGCAAGGCACTGTATAATCAGATGAACTGAATCCAGTTAAATGTAGTGTGGTACTAACCTGTCCTTCAAAGCTGAATTCTGCAGCCACGACTGAAACAACAGCTTTCTGCATTATTGTAAGGAAACAGATCTTAACCTTGGAACAGCGCGTGTTATTGGGGTCGGGTAATACTCGGCGAGAGGAGACCTTGCAAGCCTGGAAATTGAATCAGCCTTACTGACATAAAGGAGGGAGGGTTTTTTTTAAGGGGGGGGAGGCCTGATTTTGTTGGATTTCATCTGCAAATCTATAAATAAGAAAATCCACTCTTTATCTGCTTTTCTGGGAATTTAAACTCCTGAGCTCGAAGCGCCAAATTTTTGTATGCCCTTTTTGCATTCCTTGACTTGATGTATGTATGGTAAATACTCTCTGTGCCCCGAGAATGCAATAAAGCTGTAGCAATTCTTGCAAGTCTTACATCCTCCAAACTCCAGATATTCAGAGTATTATATCATTTTCAACTTCAAGGATATCTCAACGATGGAGAGGAGACAGAATAAACCGGAGGAGACCGGACAACTTTATGACACCTTTTGGTCCTATTTGCAAAGTAGGGAGGGGAAAATATATATATTATCGATTCTACTAACACTCGCTTGTGCAAGTTATGAAACTAAATGTCATAGGATCTGGTTCAGCACTTGCTGTGCTTGCAACTCCATGGTGACATTGAACTTGCTCAGGGACAGAATAAACCTTTGCCTTCCTGGCAGATGATTTGCAGGCAGAAGTGTCGTCTGGGGGGACCTGCAGTTCCCCTGACCCACTTTGTCAGGATGGTTTGCTGCTGGCTAAATATCATTAATTTGAAAGCAAGAGGAAAGCAAGCCAAAGGGGAAGGCTGGGAAAGAAAAGGGTCTGAAGAGGATCCATTTTGAGAAGGAAAAGGTGGAATAAGGCTCTCAAGGAGACCCCATGTTCATGCACGTCCCCAAGCCCATTACTTGGCTGAGGGCTTTTCGGCTCCACCGACACCCTGCCCGAGCCACTGGCGAGAGCAGGGGTGCTGTGGGATGGAGAAGGGGACCTCGGCAGTCCCTGGCTGGTGAGAAGGGCCAAGGGGGGCTGGCAGGGACCAGTACATCTCTACAAGCTGATAGTATGTGCTTTACAGAGCCAGGCACATCAAATGGAGGTGCTAATATGCAAAATGCAGTAAAAATAGAGCAAAACCATAGGTGATGAGGAGACTCGATGGCCCAGCAGTGCCCCAGCAGCAGCGTGCCTGCTGGTGAGCAGCGGTGGGAAGGTGCCAGCCCCTGTTTCTCCCTGGGAGAGGGCTAATAGCCATTTCAAAATGCCAGTGCACTTCTGCAGGAGTGCCCCATGCGGTGGAGCCACTGTGTCCCTCCAACGAGGTCCCACAGTGCTGATCAGGTCACCAGGCATTAGCGGCTCTTCTCAGGAAAACAGCGTCTTGGCGTCACGGCTGAGAGTCTCTGTATGTAAGAGAGATGTTCGTGTACGGTGTACATTGCAGAGCAGCGTCCACTATGCACGCTCATCCATGCTGGGTGCCGGCTGCAAGGCTGGGCATTGCCGAAGCTGTGATACAAACTGGGAGAAACACACCACTGCTGGCATCTGCCAGGGCTCGGGACTCTTCATGCCGCATCTCACCCCACACCGGCAGGGATGACCTGAGATGTCATGCTAGAGCACCTGCTTTCTTTCCTTTGCAAGAAACTTTTTGAAGTGCGCTCTGCCTTTTCTTCAGACGCTGCTGGCCAGGGAGAAGACAGTAGAAAAGGAAACAATTCATCATGTAGGAGTATGAGAGTGAATAAAATGATTTGGAAGCTCTCTGTAGCTGTATAATTACAACACTGCATTTAAAAAGTGAGTTATTGACTTGATTGTCCCCAGCAGCCGCTGGGTAAATGCATAATGATGGACCGTTGGAGCAAGGTACTATTCACCGGATAGTCGGGTTAGGCTTTGAAAGGGCTTTGATGCTCTTGTCAGGGCAGGGCTTAGATGAGGCTTGGTCTTTGGTGGGTCACAGCCCAGGTGGACCCTCCAGCAGGGGACACACCTGGTGCTAGGTAGGTCCAGAAGAGCTGATTTAGCAGGTGTCATCCCAGCGATACTACTCCTGTTTTGAGTCCATTCATTTACAGTCCCCGTGCCTGTGCTCAGGTGAGGCACCCAAGGAGAGTCGGACGGGGAAGCCTGCGCGCCTGGGATGTCGGTTACTTCACTTACGATATTTTTAGAGAAACAAAATGATATCAGTGAGGAGTTGCTCCTACGGGGGTGACAACACCGTGTAGTTAGTTAGCCCTTTCGGTCCCACCGCCGGTGTTTGAAGTTAGTGGAGCTGCTACCCATGTGATGCTGCAGTCTGCATTGCCTGTGTTTCTTCATCCCCATAGCATTAGTGTATGGGGTGCTTGTGTGTGCGTGATCAGGTTGTCTTTGCTTGAGGCGTTTCTTTTTAAAACTTCATTCAAAGCTGAATTTCAAGCACAGCGTTATTTTCCGACAGCGGGTTTCTTCTGTTCCTTGCTAATCAAGACGCGACAGATTTCCACCCCCCTTAAGTTTTAAAAAAGCACAAAATCAGTCACAGCCTGATACCTTACTTGCCAAGTTGGAGCTCGAAGCAGGTTTTTTTGGTGTCCAAATCGTAATCGCCTTGAAAATGGTGACAGACGTTGAGGTCAGACCAGTATGCCTGACAGCACTGGTGTGTTCCAGTGGGACCCCAGCACCCCGCTTCTCCCTGCCGAGGCTCCAGCAAACCATGCATTTTGTTGCCTGATGTTAATGAAATGTTTTTCTGGGGGGGGGCGAATCTAGGTGTTACGGGTTTGCTTCTGCTTAGAAGAATGAGTAAATACACAATATACGTTGAGGCTACAACCAAAATGGTCATCGATGAAGTTTGCACTCCTCCTGCAAGGGCCAGATGTTCCCCAGGGTTACAAGGAGCCCAGCCACTGGGCTGTGGATGGAGTCTTCCCCACTCCCACCTGCGTCTGCCGTTGAGGATGCTACACGTTGCTCTTCTGCAAGGAGGAACTGGGCTCCCCATTTCCATCCCTTCCCACTCACTCTCTCCTCAGGCCCAAATAACTTCTGTTTTGTGGAAACCTGAGCAGTGCTGCAAAACCCAAAGAACATTTGGCTTGGGGAGAAACAGGTGAATTCCTGGAGTTCCTAACTCCAGGCTAAATCTTTGAATGGCAAGGCAATGCCAGTGGTAGCTTTGTTTTTATTATTGGTGTTGCTTGGGTTTCTTTTTGAAGTTTTGGTTGTGGCATTAGCATTTTGGCCTGATTCTTATTTAAAAGAGGGGCTTTTAAAAGGACGTGTAACAAAAAAATGGCATTATTGAGACTCGGTTTAGAAAATATTTTGCCAGTTTTATTAAAATGCTTTCAAGGAGTTTGAATTTGCGGAAAAAAAAATTTGGGAAGAAAAATCAGTTTTCAGAAATGTTTTCAATAATCATCACTATACATGCATCAGTAAGTCATAGATAAGGAAAGGCTTGTAAAGATGGCAAATGGGGTGGTGAGGATCCTGCAAAGCAAAACATCTTCTAGATTTTTGATGTTTTCACAACTTAGCTTTTCCCAGGCCCTGGGAAAAGCTTTTCCCAGGCCTGTTCATAAGCAACCTGGACTTGATTTGCAGAATTTTATTTTTCAAATGCACAACATCAATGGTGTTTCTTGTTTCACAAGCAATGCCACATCATTTCCTCGAGAGTTTTGGGGACATTGTCCTTTTTCAGTGTTTCTGAATACGGTTCGTCTAGTGATAAAGAGAAAAGATTAGAGAGAAAGTACCCTGTTGTACATAGATGCAGGTACTGCTGCTATTTATTAGTATTATAATTATTATGACAACAACAGCGACAATGCTGATGCTAAGAGTGCTAACAGGTATTATAACTGGTTAATGATGGACCAGGTTAATAACACACCTTTTGCAATCTGGAGAATCGGGAGGAAGAATTAGTGCAAGAAGGAGAAAATATGTTTGGACGGTTACAGTTTCCCATCTAAACGGATGCTACCGACTACCAGGAAAAGGTGAGTCATGATAAAGCAGCTATTTCTTACTAAGGGCGAAGTGGGCTGCTGCAGGCATGGAGTGGACCCATTTATCTTCTGACCCTGCGATGCTTCCTGCGTCCCAGCTGTTTCACTTTTCTAGTTTTCAGTTGAAAGGAATTTCAACAGTATGGATTTCCAAAAGAGAGGGGTGGGGGGTGNTTTTCTGCAGTTTGATAGCAAAAGGTACAGACTTGCTCCGTAAGTACAGGTAGCCTGGTAAAGACACGTTGGCTTTGCTTGCACATGTGGGTCTTCTGGGAAAGGTGAAGGAAAATGCAGGAGTGAAGCCATCAAGGTTGGTGGCGCTGGCTTGTGGAGAAACGTTGCTGAGAACAAGGGCTGGACCACCCGGGCAGCGAGGGCCAAGTCCTGGTCTGCTAGGAGATTTCTCTGGCATGGGGATTTCTCTGAGGGAGTGAGTCTGCAGCTGTGAATGAAATCCTTGCAAACACCATTGGCACGTATGCAGTCACTGCTTATGCCACCGTTTTGTTAGTGAAAACACTGGGAAAACTGGGGTGTCTCTAATATTGCATGTTTGTGTGTAGCCTGTACGATGCCCTGCGGTAAAACACACGTTACAGTAATACCTCACTCCTTAATGTATTGGTCCTTCTCGAGCAACCTCCTGTGCTACGGGCTGCCTGTTTCAGATAGGGGCACCGAGAGGGTGCTGCACGTGGCGTTTCAGCGTTGCTCTTCCGTAAAGCGCTGGTGTGTCCGGCAAGCAGCTTTCCTGGATCCAGCCCTGACTTTTGAGAAACGAAGGAAGCTCTTCCAAAGCATATTGGCACACGCCTGCAGATTATTCCATTACTCACTTGGCAATGCCTGAACTTGCATGCCTAGCTCCAGAAATCCTTATTTTCCCCCCCTCCCAGCAGTGGCATCTAGCTGACAGCTTCTCCTCCCAGCTGGTCTTCTCCCCAGCATCTTGTCTGGCTTTGCTGCTGGTGGACATGGCTGTGGGTCTTGCTTGGAGCCAGCTGTATTGTGCCTGGAGATGTTGGCTTGCTTTGACTCGGACTTTGAGCGCGCCAGGTGTGTCTGTGAGCACTGTACAGAAGAAAAGGCTTTTTTTTTTTTTTAATATAAAAAAAGCCCCTTAATGCTGAAAGCAGCCATCTCTTCATATTTTACTGAGTAATTGTGCCAACTGCCCTTAAAGGCACTCAAATGCCAATATCCATCCCACTCATTTGTTAACATTTTTCGGATCAGAAGCTAAATCTGTCACTTTTGTGTCACTGGTTAAATCACTTCTTTTGGGGGCATGGCAGGCAAGACCTGTTCTTTTTTTTTTTTTTCAGCAGGAGCCAATAACCTGAGAAACACTAAACATTTGTGCTGTAGTGAAATGCTGTGTGCTGTTGCTAGTTCTTTGCTGGCTGGGATGTAGAAAAGGAATAAATATGTAATGGTGGGTGAGACTTCACTGGGTGAGACCAGTCAGGTTTCATGTTGGCCCCATGTTTGTATTTGGTACATGGTATCCCCATGTAATTCTCCTAAAGGGGTAATTTCCCAAATACGAAGAAAATGAGCAGTAAAATGGAGTGGGAAGAAAAACGTACAGGCAAAAATGCGAATGGTAATTGGAAGCTATTTGTAAAGAGTTAATGAGCTGTCCAAGAAGGAGAGGGCAACTTTGGCCCAAATCCAAAACCCACTTCACCCACTTCAGTGGTGAGATGAGAACAGCAATTAGATATTAAAAAAATCAATATATGACAATTAAAAAAATGGAAGATAGATAGCAATCAATTGCAATGAGAAACAGTGATGGGTAGAGAACTGGTCAGGGAAACTGAAGATGCCGAGGAAAACTCATGCCTGGCACAGATGTGGAGAAGAGGAGAGCTTCTCAGGGTCCTGGAGGAAAGAGAAACCCTAGAAATGATGGATGGAAGAAGTAGTAAGGTAGAAATTTTTAATAAATATTTCTACTGTAGACCTGGAAAGCAGCAGTGTTATGTTTCTGTATCATAGGTGGGTGATGACGTTTCTTCTAGCTCATCAGTAGCCAAGGAGGATTTTATACAAGGTCCAGTGGAGATAAATATTTTTAAATGAAAAGGCCCTGACAACTTGCAGCCAAGAATCCCTAAAGAGTTTGCATGTGATGCTGGTTTTTAATAAAGCTTATGGACTGGGAGAATGCCATCAAGAGCTGGTTGGGGTAGCCGTGGGAGAGTTGGCAACACTTTGCTTATCTTCTGGACAAAATAATTGAAGAGCTGGTATAAGATTCAATTGATAAAGAATTAAAGGATAGAAATATAATTCATGCCACTCAACTTAGATTTATGGAATATAGATCTTGTCAAATAAACCTGATTTCATTCTTTCAGATGACAACTTTGGTTGATAAATGTAGATGAAATAGACTCTGCAAGGCATTGGATGCAGCGCTGCGTGACATTGTGTGTAGGAAGACTGAGCACTGGGCGGTATCGCTAGCACGGGCGATTAGGAGCTGGCCGACAGATTTGGGAGTGTGGGGGCTTAGCTGGAGAAGCATCAGTGGATGGGAGAGGTCAGCAGGGGCTGATGAGAGCTGCAGTGGTGGTTAGCATTTCGTTGGTGATTTAGATATGAATGTGCAATTGCGACTGATTAGTGCTGTGGATAAAGCAAAGGTGGGTGGGCAGATGAAGAGCGACAGGGACAGGTTTATGGGGTGGTTTGGAAAGACTGTCGAGCGGCGTGTGTTGAGAGCACAGTTGGGTACAACCTGCCGCGGTGCCTGGCTAGAAGAGGGGAACTGGGGCTGTGTGTACAGATCCAGGGTGCTGTAGCCCAGAAGGCAGCAGCTCTGTGGGAGGCTTAGCAGAAAACCAACTCCTTCCCAGCATGATGCTGTGCTGAGAAGGGGTAGACTTGTCCTTGAGTAGTGGAGGAGGACGGAGGGATGGCTTCAGGATGGGAAAATAACTGTATTTTGAAGCATGCCTTCATTTAAGGGTGTACAATTACCCTTGGTGTGTGTGAGGGGGCACCTTGTGCACTAAGGGGCTCTTCATTGTGTTGGCCAAAAAAACCCTCAAGAAGAGAATGGGTAAAAGGTGGAGCCAGAGAAATTCAGGTGGACCCCTCTACCCGTCTGTGAGTGTGGTTAGCTGTGGGAACTGAGTGTGGGGGCAAGCAGTGGGTGCTCTTCTTGTCTTCTGAGCTGGTTTGAATGGTTTTCACTGGGATTTCGTGCTTTGCCCTGGACTTCTTGTGGGGCGGAGGAGGTTACACTTCACTCAAAGACATCGTATTGGTCATGGCATAAGACAACTGAGTGACATATAATGCAGGAAAGATCAGAGAGTGACAGCTGGTGGTCCCTTAAATTCCTTGATGTGAAGCAGCTGAAGACACGGGCTCCGGCCCCGCTGCTGGTAGGCAAGGGGGGCTGGTTTGGCAGTGACCCTCTTCGCATCTTGATCTGAGTGATTCCCGCTAGCCTTTTGGAAATAGACGGAAAGCTCTGATGGCATCGCAGTGCTGCTTTGGATAACGCGTCCCATCACATTGCCCCCGTGGATGATGAGGCACCAAGAGCCCCCTGGGACCCTGTCCAGCTCTGTCCTTGGCCAGCACTGGCTACTGCATACCCCTGCTGTGCTTTCCTCAACCGTGGTCTTGCCCAGGTGCTTTAGCTGGGAAGCCTGTGTGGATGTAGAGGCTGGCCCACAGCTAGGAGACATCAGCGGATCCACAGCCTTTGGGTCCTTCAATCCTGTCTGGCTTTTGGGGGGACCTGAACGCTGTACCAAAAAAATGGTGGTGGGACGGGAGGAAGGAAAGGCGAGTCCCTTGCAAATCCAGGGGTTGCTGCGGCAGTCTACACCTTGCTGCTGGTGGGAATGCGTGGATTAGTGCCATAATTCTTGCAGTTTGGCAAGGCTGCATCAGACTGGAACGTATCTCTAGGTGGTGATATGGTCAGTCAATAGCTTTCATAATTAATCAAGCACTAATAGACAAATTAGAAATCGTGTCTCTTCAAAGGAGGAGGTGGAGGCAAATGGCTGGCGGATTTTAACTGTTTCGCTGCTTTATTTTATTGCCTGGTTTTACGTTGCTCCCTTGAAAATGGTGGGTTGTTTAGGGAAGTTTTGTACATAAACATGATTTTAAATTTAAATTATTATCTTGATTACCAAATGTGGATGGTGAATTGAAAACTTGTTTTTCAGACAAGCAAATGAAGAATAATATTACATTTTACACTCCACTAAATCAATGTAGCCCTAATTTTGCCATGCAGGAAATCAATTCCCGTCTTTGTAACAGTCGAAGATGTTATGAACAAAGTAATTTTGCAAATTATGGCCAAGTAACACATTTATTGATGACTGTAGTTTAGGAATTTAGAATTTGTGAGTGCTGTAATATAATAAGGCCATACTGGCAGGAGCTGAGTGAAATACAGATTATATGGTGAAACTGTAATGCATCATTTGCTATTAGTGGACTGGTAATAATTACCAGTTTCAAAGCAGCTTTTTCCGTGTAATCTTTAGTCTCAGTCGTAACAGCCCTTCTCATTGACATTATGATTACACGAGCTGCCCTTATGATCTGGAATATCTAGTTGATGGGAATACTAAAATGTGGTAGCGAATGTTCGATGTTGTATCCTCATTATAAGATAAAATGCTATTTTCTCTGACCTGATCTATAAGGTAGAGAGGCGAGGTAGCGTTACATTGTTAGCTCCTACCATGGTGTTAAAAACCTCTACTTCGTTACAGCGAAGCAAGGTGAAATTTTCCCATTTAAGGTTTTTTCCCGAGCTCACAAATGAGCATAGGAATGTGAAAGTCCAATTGAATTTCCCTCTAATTTCAGCAGATTTAAGTATTTATCTGCACTCGCATGCCTGGCACATACTAAACACCACAGTGCATTTTATTCTGACGCCGACTTCAGGATGAAACGTTAAATATTATTCCAGGGGCTTTTAAAGTGATTAAAGTGTTAAATACCTTCCATAGACGATTGAGTCTCTTTTTACTCGCCAGATTCAGCGTCTCAGGCCAAAGGTAGAATAACTGCAGAGCCGGGAGGCAGGGAGGAAAGCTGCGCCGGGGGGGCACTACAGCCAGCCACTGCGCGCTGCCTGCCTCTCCTATCCCTAAATCATCGTTCAGCTTGCCGGATAACAAAAATGCCTATACGAAGCTTTTCTTCCCCTCGTCTCAAGTGAGATGAGAAACAAGACGGGCGCAGATAAAGCGATACTTTCTTTACCAATCTGCCTTATTTGGTTCCCCTGCATCCCTCCTTCGTATTAGGCAAATAGGGGAAACCTGATGGGGGCAGCTCTCAGTGCATCTTTTAAAGAGGTTCACCCAGGAGTGGTACCTATGGAGCAGACACCTCGTAACATAGATGTTGGGTCAGGGCAGGGGTACGCGGTGGGGGCAGGTACCACCCCAAGCACTGCTGCCTTTAGGAGGGCTCCTGTGGTTTATTCAACCCTCAAAAGCATGGTTGGTTTTGTTTTTTAAATATCACTAAACAGCAGCTCTCTGAGAACTGCTGAGCAGGGCTGGAAATGAATTTTTATCCTCCCCTTAGCTCCGCTTTCAGTTTACCAGCATTTAGTAAAAAACATCCATAAGGGGGTGGAAGTGAATTATTTGCAAAATTACAGTAATCGATAAAAGTGCACACTGACCTTTGCCATATCTCACACCACTCTTTCTTCATGGACGGCCCTCAAAAAGTTATTCATCCCCCTTGTTTTGCCATATATTAGAAGGGGCTTCTTTCTGCTGTCATTATTAGCTGGCTTTTTGTTTAGTTATTTATTAGTTGGTTGCTCTTTTATAATGTCCGTGTTATCTCCAAAAATAAATTATCATGAAATAGAGTTAGCTCTCTACTTGCCAAAGTGGCATTTACCATCCTCAGCTTCTTTTCAGTGTGAGAGAAATAATGCGGCTCTGGCGGGGCGCTCGGCCAGGCCTCCTGGCCACCCTCCAGCTCTTTCCCTGGCGGAGCTGCTGCTCTCTCTGCCTTCCCCTCTCCCTGTCCCGTACACTATTTTATTTAATTTTGGTTTTAAATTTTTTTGTTGTGTTTTGCCCCAGAGTCAGGTCTCTGCTAAGGAGCAGGAGATGCTGCCTAATTTTATACACATCGTTAGTCTGTCAGAATAAGGAGGAGGCTAATAATGTGATGTTGCCCAGGTTGCTAGCAATTGTAATGCTTTGGGTTGCTGCTTTGAACCAATGTACGTGTTTTTCTGGAGCGAGGGGGATTTTATTTATTTATTTATTTACTTACTTACTTATTTTCTCCCCAATTTAAACTTAGGTAGCCTCTTGCAGCATAAAGTCTGCTGAGTCGTAGCTGGCATTGATTGACTTAATCATATCTCTCTTTAAATAGCTTTTTTGGCCACGGTTACCTGCCGGGGTTCGGTTTTGAACCCAGGGCTGGGGATAGTGGGAGGAGGCGTGTGTGCTTTGGGTGGGTTTGAACGTCCCCGTTGTGCCCCTCGCCTCCTCCCGTCCCTGTCTCCTGCCTGCTGCCGAGCTGGGATGTCTCTTCCCAGCTCCCAGCTGAGCATCCTGGAGGAGAGGAGCTTAGGCAGGGAGGCGAGCTCTCGCCCACCGGTGGGCGGCCGGAGATTGACGCTGCTTGTTGTGTTATTTTGCAGGTAAAGACGAGCCCAGCAGCTACACATGTACGACTTGTAAACAGCCTTTCAACAGCGCCTGGTTCCTCTTGCAGCACGCACAGAACACGCACGGCTTACGGATCTACCTAGAAAGCGAGCACGGCAGCCCCCTGACGCCACGGGTTGGTATCCCAACAGGACTAGGTGCAGAGTGCCCTTCCCAGCCACCTCTCCACGGGATTCACATTGCAGACAATAACCCTTTTAACCTGCTCAGAATACCCGGCTCGGTCTCGAGGGAGGCGTCGGGGCTGGGAGAAGGGCGTTTCCCACCCACACCGCCCCTCTTTAGCCCTCCCCCGAGGCACCATTTGGATCCGCATCGCATTGAGCGCCTGGGTGCGGAAGAAATGGCTCTGGCCACCCATCACCCTAGTGCCTTTGACAGGGTGCTGCGACTGAACCCCATGGCGATGGAGCCCCCCGCTATGGATTTCTCCCGGAGGCTGCGGGAGCTGGCCGGCAACACCTCCAGCCCGCCCTTGTCCCCGAGCCGGCCCAGCCCTATGCAAAGGTTGCTGCAGCCCTTCCAGCCCGGCAGCAAGCCCCCGTTCCTGGCCACGCCGCCCCTTCCTCCTCTACAGTCCGCTCCTCCTCCCTCCCAGCCACCCATGAAGTCCAAGTCCTGCGAGTTCTGTGGGAAGACCTTCAAGTTTCAGAGCAACCTGGTGGTCCACCGCCGGAGCCACACCGGGGAGAAGCCCTACAAATGCAACCTCTGCGACCACGCCTGCACGCAGGCCAGCAAGCTGAAGCGCCACATGAAGACCCACATGCACAAGTCCTCCCCCATGACGGTGAAGTCGGACGACGGGCTCTCCACCGCCAGCTCCCCCGAGCCGGGCACCAGCGACCTGGTGGGCAGCGCCAGCAGTGCCCTCAAGTCCGTGGTGGCCAAGTTCAAGAGCGAGAATGACCCCAACATGAT